>BGPT01001438.1:0-81147 GCA_003297045.1 Symbiodinium sp. clade C Y103 | reverse complement strand
CAGACAGCGTAGAAGAGGTAGAGAAGATCAAGCAGCGCAGCATCATGAAGACAAGATCAATTAGAATTGCATGAAATAGAAGACATCAAGCAGCCTGACATGAGGCAGGGAGGGTGAAGCAGCTTAACATCTTGATGACAAGATCAATNGACAAGATCAATTAGAATTGCATGAAATAGAAGACATCAAGCAGCCTGACATGAGGCAGGGAGGGTGAAGCAGCTTAACATCTTGATGACAAGATCAATAATGCCAAACATGAAATAGAAAACATTCAGCAGCATCACATGGGGCAGGGAAGGTCAAGCAACGTAGTATGAGTAGGACACAGGGAGGATGAGGCAGATAAGATCAAACAATGTCAATGTAGTATCTTGAAAACAAGATAGAATAGCATTGCGTGATGTAGGGGACATCAAGCAGCTTGACATGAGGAAGGAAGGTCCAGCAGCACAAAAACAGATGGAGAATATCAATCAGCCTAGCACCATGAAGACAAGATCACATAACATAACCTGAAATAGAGGACAACAAGCAGCATAATGTACAGTAGGGAAGGTTCGGCGGCATAGCGAAAGGTAGAGACCACCAAGCAGCGTTGTTTTATGAAGACCAGATCAAGCAGCTTAACATGAAGCAACAGGCAGGGAAGATCAANCGTTGTTTTATGAAGACCAGATCAAGCAGCTTAACATGAAGCAACAGGCAGGGAAGATCAAGCAGTGTAGCATGAAGCAGAAAAGGTCATGCAGCGTAGCATTCTAAGACTAGATCAAGCAGCGTGACATGAGGCAGGGAAGGTTAAGCAGCGCAGCGTGAGGTAGAGAAGCTCAAGCAGCGTAGCACCATGAGGACATGATCGTTCAGCACAGCACGACTTAAAATAAAGAACGCTAAGCAGCAAAACACGAGGTAGGAAGGTCAAACAGCATGAAGTAGGGAAGATTCAGCGGCCCAACATCATGAAGACAAGATCAAATGGCATAACACGATATAGTTAGAAGACATCAAGCAGCTTGACATGAGGTCGAGAGGGTGAAGCAGCATAGCATGAAGTGGATAAGACAGAGCATCGTAGCTTCTTGACGACAAGAACAAGCCCAGCATGATGTAGGAAAAAATAGAGCAGCAGAATATGACATATGGAAGGCCAAGGAGCGTAGCGTGAGGTAGAGAAGGTCAAGCAGCGTAGTATCATGAANTCAGATCAAGTAGCATGATACAGAGAAGACCAGGCAGCATAAATTCAGGTAGTTACAGTCAAGCAATGCAGCATTAGGTAGAGAAGATCAAACATTGTAACATCATGAGGACCAGATCAAATGACCAAAAAGCAAAGATCTGAGAAAGAGAGCATCAAGCAACATGAGGTAGGGAGGGTGAAGCAGCGTGGCATGAGGTAGAAAAGATACAACAATGTCAACGTAGCATCTTGAAAACTTGAAAACAAGATACAGTAGCATTACGTGATACAGGGGACACCAAGCAGCTTGACATGAGGTAGGGAAGGTCCAGCAGCGTAGCAGCAGCGGTAGCATTTTGAAGACCGCATCAAATAGCATAGCTTGAGATAGAGAAGATCAGTCAGCGTAGCGTGAGGTAGAGAAGATCAAGCAGCCTAGCATCATGAAGACCAGATCAGATAGCATGACAGACAATGATATAGAAGACCTCACGCAGCTTGTGACATGAGGTGGGGAAGGTCAAGCAACGTAGCATCATGAAAACCAAACCAAATAGCACAACATGAATTTAAATAGAGAAGGTCTGAGAAGATCAAGCAACATAACATGAGGTAACGAAAGTCAAGCAACGTAGCATGAGGTAGAGACGACCAAGAAGCGCATCAGCGCCCTCAGCGCCCTCAGCGCCCTCAGCGCCCTCAGCGCCCTCAGCGCCCTCAGCGCCCTCAGCGCCCTCAGCGCCCTCAGCGCCCTCATCGCCCTCATCGCCCTCAGCGCCCTCAGCGCCCTCAGCGCCCTCAGCGCCCTCAGCGTCTTCAGCGCCTTCAGCGCCCTCATCGCCCTCAGTGCCCTCAACGCCTTCAGCGCCCTCATCGCCCTCAGCGCCCTCAACGCCCTCAACGCCTTCAACGCCCTCAGCGCCCTCAGCGCCCTCAGCGCCCTCAGCGCCCTCAGCGCCTTCAGCGCCCTCATCGCCCTCAGCGCCCTCAACGCCTTCAACGCCCTCAGCGCCCTCAGCGCCTTCAACGCCTTCAGCGCCTTCAGCGCCCTCATCGCCCTCAGCGCCCTCAGCGCCTTCAACGCCTTCAGCGCCCTCAGCGCCCTCAGCGCCCTCAGCGCCCTCAGCGTCCTCAGCGCCCTCAGCGCCTTCAACGCCTTCAGCGCCTTCAGCGCCCTCAGCGCCCTCAGCGCCCTCAGCGCCCTCATCGCCCTCATCGCCCTCAGCGCCCTCAGCGCCCTCAGCGCCCTCAGCGCCCTCAGCGCCCTCAGCGCCCTCAGCGCCCTCAGCGCCTTCAGCGCCCTCAGCGCTTTCAGCGCCAGCGCCCTCAGCGCCTTCAACGCCTTCAACGGCCTCAGGGCCCTCAGCGCCCTCGGCGCCCTCAACGCCCTCAGCACCCTCAGCGCCTTCAGCGCCCTCAGCGCCCTCAGCGCCTTCAGCGCTGTCACCGCCCTCAGCGCCCTCAGCGTCCTCAGTGCCTTCAGCGCCCTCAGCGCCTTCAGCGCCCTCAGCGCCCTCAGCGCCCTCAGCGCCCTCAGCGCCCTCAGCGCCCTCAGCGCCTCACGCGCCCTCAGCGCCCTCAGCGCCTTCAGCGCCCTCAGCGCCCTCAGTGCCTTCAGCGCCCTCAGCGCCCTCAGCGCCTTTTTCAGCGCCTCAGCGCCTCCAGTGCGGCTCCAGCCCCAACACCTCCAGCGCCTCCAGCTTTTCCAATGAGCTATTTCTTCCATCTTCATATCCAATCAATTTTGGACGTCTTTTTGGCGGTGAACTCTTTATGTGAATGAATTTGTTCTTCTTTCTTCCTTTGCAAGCTAACTGCCACATAGACTCGAACTGTCCAGCGTACCCCCCCCCACTATTACCCCCGGCCCCGGGTAAATTGACATAATTTCACAAAGCTATGGACAATCACCATTTTGATAGGTACATCAACACTCTAAATGGGCCATACCAGTTCGGAGACTGTAGCAAAGTACCAAAGTATATCATGGTACACATATCTTGTATCATATTCCCATTATATCATATCCTCGTTTGTTAAATTTCACGAGGTCTTGGGATTTTGGATTTTTTAGGGCACAGTGGGTTTTAAAGTCAAAATGCATTATTTGGTGCAACCTACGCGCAGGTGGGGGTGGGGTCGCAAGAAAAAGTGTTGAATGTTGTAGTTTTGTTGAATGAGTAGTACGTAGGTAAAAGTAGCCTTGAAAACAGTCGGAAACAGTCGGGAAACAGTCGGGAAACAGTCGGGAAGCAGTCGGGAGCGTTCAGGCATGATCATGCCAACAATTTTTCAAAAAAAAAGTTTCTGCGCAATACCTCTTTTTTTTTTGAAGGGTCCAACGGGAACCAGTTGGAACCAGTTGGGAAACAGTTGGGAACAGTTGGGGGCTCGTGCCTTGACTCGGCAGAAAAAGTTGTATTCACAACCATTTCACAAAGAAAATTATCTCGAAACCTCTTAAAATATGTTTATTTTGCCGAGTCAAAGGCAGGAGCCCCCAACTGGTTCCAACTGGTTCCCGTTGGAACTCAAAAAAAAAGAGGTATCGCGCGGAAACTTTTTTTTTTGAAAAATTGTTGGCATGATCATGCCTGAACGCTCCCGACTGCTTCCCGACTGCTTCCCGACTGTTTCCCGACTGTTTCCCGACTGTTTCCGACTGTTTTCATTTTTCCTGGAAGGCTACTTTTACCTACGTACTTCTCATTCAACAAAACTACAACATTCAACACTTTTTCTTGCGACCCCACCTGCGCGTAGGTTGCACCAAATAATGCATTTTGAGTTTAAAACCCACTGTACCCTCAAAAATCCAAAATCCCAAGACGTCGTGAAATTTAACATCCTCGTTTGACGAGCAACATCCCAGAAATCCCTATGAAATCCCCATTGCCAGAAGGTATTTCCTTTTTTTGTTGGTTCAGATCCCATCAGTACTGTACATATCCCATTTAAATCCCATAGAATCCCTACAAATCACGATTAATAACTGGTTATCCCAAGGAATTCCTGCCCACAGGACCAGATGGAGACAGCTCGGAGGCAAACCACCAACTTGGCCTTATTGGATGCTGCAGAAATCGAAAGGCGGAGCCTTAGGAAAGCCATGGAAAAAAAAACATCGACATTAATGGGATTCAGTGGGATTTACTGATTTGTAATTGGGGATTTGATAGGGATCGAAAAGAGATCCCTCACCTTTATTTTTTGTGATTTTTCTGGGAACATTTACGAAAGGCATTTTTTGGGGGATGACTGTATGGTTGAACCTCACTATTTTTCGGGGTCATCATCATGGTTTTTGTCTCAAACCGATGAAACCCCCTTATGTTTGGGAGTATATATGATGGGTTCCCGTGGATTTTGCCTTAAACTTGCCTTAAACCAATGAACCTTTATTGTGGAGTATAATTCATGGTTTCCTATGGTTTCCTTTGAATTGTGCCAAATGATGCGCAGCTGAAGAATTTTTGGACCTTTCTAGAACCATACAGAAAGTATGGCTCAACTTGATTGGATTTAGTCCCAAGTTGGATGGTTCTACAAGTCACCAAGTTCTGTTGATCATGTCTTGTGGCTTCATAGCTACCAGATTTTCGGCATAGCCACGAATCCTTTGGCCTCAAGATCCTGCCGTTTCTCGATGGGCCAGGATGCCGGTTTCTATGCCAGAGCTGATTCGAAGGTTGAAGCCATGTCAAAAGATGAGCCCGAGGAGCCAGCTGGGATGCTGCGCAGGGTAATATCAGATCCACGGAGATTTGCATGTCTCATCTGCGTCTTTTCCCCTTGTTCAACATGCGTGCACTTCAAGATTCTATTGGCTGTTAACTACTGTTAGCTCATAGTAGAGGATCACCATGCATTTATCAGTAGGGATATTTTTGTGTGGGTAGAACAATAATAAACCAGCCATTTGGGAATTGCTTATAGCACCTATAAAAAGGTGAACTTGGGGATGGTTTATTATTGTTTTACCATGATTTACCCCCATGATTCATGATTCTGAAGCATCCACCGGGGCATTCCCTTTCCGAATCGTGGCTCAGATCTGCCCCATGTCGAGGAGCCAGGAGGAAATGCTTCAATCCCTGACCTTTGAGGTTCGGCCCTGTGTGTAGAACAATCATAAACCATCCCCAATTTCACCTTTTTATAGGTGCTATTAGCAATTCCCAAATGGCTGGTTTGTGATCGTTTTACCAACATGAGAACATAGTTTAACCATATTGTAGCAGGGAAACATAGCAATGGAACATCTAGTCATAGATGTTTTTCCCATTAAAATGTCCATTTATAGGCTGGTCTTTTCAGAGAAAGCAAGGGATGCTGGTCTCCATGAATTGGTTTTCTGATGTTTCCTGTAGATTTTCTCCAGAAAACATATCCATTTGATATCCGTTGATAGTTGGTGAATCAGCGGTCATCCGATCATTTATGATCAACGTATGATATGTATGTACATGTATGTACATGTATGTACGTATCTATATTATGTATTGTTTGTTATCAAATTATACTTAATATCAGATTGTTATCAGATGATTTCATCATCTCCTCATTTGATATCAATGATACTCCCCTTAAAAATACCAAGCAATCGCATTTTTTCTGCATTGATCCATCGATATATCCCCAAGTGGCCCCTTGCCGAGGTGCGTCCCGAGCTGCCAACCTTGTTGCGGCAGCAGGGCGACAAAGGCGAAGGGCACCAGCCATCCTTCCTCCACTTCCAAGGGACGAAGGTGTGGAGCTTTCCGATGATGGGGGTACCATAGCTGGATGATGATGGATGGCTTATTTCATGGAACATCCTGAAAATTCCAAAACACAAATAAATGGATGAGAATTTGCGAAGTGGAAGATTACTATTCTTAAATTCGGGAAAGCATCATTTTATCATCGAACTAGCTATGGGCCACTTCCAGAGCAAAGGCAAATGACCAAGTGGTTACCCTCTCATAATCAAACATAGCAAAATGGGAAATACCCGAACCAAATGGAGGCTTATAGCTGGGAAAATGATCTATCAGTAGTGAGACATTTTTCATTGCTATGTTTGATTACCAGAGGGTACATCATGTTAAATCCCGGTGTCATACCTTTATACACCAATGATCCAAATTTCACCATGATGCCGTCATTATTTCCCATCCCCCAGTGGATGGTCCCAAAGACGTGACTCTGCGAGTGCTTTAGATTCGCATGGGCGAAGGGATTGTTGAGGCTATTGAACCAGAACCATTGAGTATTTTGGATATTGAATCCTAACTATTGTGATGTTTGAGTATTGAACCATTCCTTTTTACATATTTTTTGTTGTACCCCCCAAAAGTATAATGATTTGGTCTATTTTTTTCAACCCATTGATTAATACGACATCTTCTGGCCCATTTGGGTATAAAAAGCCATGACAAAAAGTATTTGGTGGCTGATTTTCACACTACGTATCAAGAACCAAGGGATTTTTTTTTCAAAGACTCTTCCCAAAACCCAACCCGCTTTTCCCAGAACCAAACAAGTTTATCCAGCCTGTGCTGCGTGAAGTTGCAGTTGCGATGTTAATCCCAGCTTCTTTCCATGGCTGATTTCGTTCCCTTTCCTGAGTCAAATCACCTTGAAGAATTCAAGCGCACACCTCTTTGCCCCAGCAAGCCCTCCACTGGTCCGTTGGTCCGTGGGAAGGAGAACTTCCTTTACAAGCACAGCAATTGTTGGATCTGTGGCGACTGGGTAGAGGCGAAGCCGCAATGGAGCGGATTGTTGGGTTTCCAGTGTCAGAATTGCTGAATTGTGATACTGACAGTGGTAGTAGGTCTAGAACCAGCACCCTACCAAAATCCACCATGAGTTGTATGTGTACACTTTCAAAGAGTTATGAGTTGTGGGCAAGGATATATAGATGAATCATGATTCGGGAAGCAACTCTCATTTCATGTCTATCGTCTCGCCATGCTGGTTTAAGGCAAGAAGAGTTCTTGAGACCAAAGGGTTCTTGCAGTGCAAGAAATGTCTTTCCTGCAACATGTCGTGCGAACCAGTTGTGTTGATATCCTATCCAAAAATCTAAAAAAACAGTCCCCCAAAAATAATGCCCATCAAATTTTCCAATGTTTTTCCCAAAATGTTCCGTAATTCAGCCAGGTCTATCTGACCCCACCAGCCCAGCGCCCAGCTTGCGCTGTGCTGCAGGTGGTTCTGGAGGCAGGGCCCCAGGATCTGCCCTGGCCCGATGACGAGAAGTCGCGGGAGAAGGGCGTCGCCGTTTGCGCGCTGCAGCTGGGAGCAATTCGGAGAGATCTGGGGCTGGGGAGACTGGGGAGAGATGAAATTTGCCTTTTAAAAAAGAGGATTCACTCATCAAATGCGTGAAGTGAACCAAGAAAGATGCTGATGGCAATGGAATCATCAAACATCATCAAACATTTGGATTTAAGCATCAAACATGTTGGCTTAAGCATTAAAGATAGGGATTTCAATTACCATTACAACTTGGGATTGAAACATATTGAATCCACAAATATCATCAAATATCGATTCACATGATCTATCTGGGGCCGAAGAAGGAAAGACTTTTTTGAGAAGCTGAGTTGCTGCACACCGAGGGTCTCCATCGACAATTTTTCAAGGCCCACCACGCTGCATGCCAACTGGGACGGTGCCTTGGCGTTCACTTCACGGCTGGCTGCGAAGTCACCGCAAGATGGTTCTCATCCCCTACCCGACCCCTAGTAATGGATGGTTCATAATGGAAAATGCTATTTAGATAATATCAACTGGATGACTTGAGGGTACCCCCATTTCAGGAAGCCTCCATATTATACTAATCTGAATTAGTATAGCAATTTGCGGAATAAGGGTTGCCAGTTATGATGGTGGGATGACCTAGATCCTGAATACGAGACTATAGGGGGGGGAAGCAATGCTGCAAATTTCTTCGTGTCATTACTAGAGTGGCTGGAGGAGAAAGTGGTGAGCGGGCTAGAATTGGTTTGAGGCACCGGTAGTAGAAATGATGGAGGAAGTGGCTGAACGGCGTTTCTGTTGCAGCGCCTGGTTCAAGAAACATAGGCTGGCCGAGTGACATTGCCCAAAGTGGTGTGGCCCAAAGTGGTGTGGGACACATTCTTCTGGCCTGTAGTCCTGTAGCGCAAATTCTCTGCAATGTGTTCCTGCATTGCTTGGGGCTTTTGATGAGCTAGTTTCCGACTTTTCAAAAACCTTCAATCCGAGTGAACTTCTTGGAACTCACCACTTAGCTCACTTTTCAAACACTTCTGCATGGAGGGCAGGTTGAGATGCTGCAAAGCACCGTGAGGATTGCAGAAAGAAAGCTGTCATTGTCACTCAACAGCACACCTGAGGATACCTCCTGCGAAAGAGGTTGAACACAGTGACCGCGGCCGCCAGAGGGAGAAGATGAAAAAGATAAAAAACAAACAGCCTCTTCAATTCTAGGGAAGAAAGCAAGGAAGGGAGAGAAGGAGGGAAGAAGGGAAGGAGGGAAGGAGGGAAGGAGGGAAAGAAGGAAAGAAGGAAAGAAGGAAAGGAAGGAAGGAGGGAGGGGCAGAAAGGAAGGAAGGAAGGAAGGGCAAAAGAAAGGAAGCAGGGAAGCAGGAAACCCCGAAAGGGTGTCTTTGATAGAGCTGAGTGGAAGAGACAAGTTTGATAGAGCAAAATTTGCAAAGGTAACCTTGGTAGAGAAATTTGTAGCGCAGGTAATCTACATTCGGTGAGGTCAGGTAGTGAAGATAAGTTTGGTAGATGTAAGTTTGATGGAGAGCAGTTTGAGATTGAGAGAGGAAAGCTTCAGATACAAAGGTTTGACACCTGCACAGGCGCGCGCGGAAAACATGTCACATGAGATGCGAGAGCAAATGTCAAAATGAATTTCAGAAAATATGATAAAATATGTCAGAATATACGCTGCGTATAATTTACCAGATCAGGTGCCAAGAATTGTCGGAACACATGTCGAAAAGTATTTCGAAATAGTTCCACTATAAAATCAGGACAGCTAGGGGCTGTATAAAATCAGAATTTTGCAGTGATATTCTCTCATTTCTGGATTTTGACCGTTTTCAGTTTTGCCTGGCGCAATCCTGATTTTATAGAGGGTCCGGAGTCAGGATGTGCATGATTGGGGGGGTTGCGGGTTCTATCTAGGGGACATTCTATGAGTGTGAAACGGATTTTATTGACACTATTCTTCTGTAAAGTTTGTTTACCAAAAGTGGCTGTGCAGGGTTTTGATCTTTTAGAGCCAAAATTAGCTAGAAAAGGTTGGGGCTGCGGATTTTACAAAGGAAAAAATCATGTGAGGCATGGGTTCCAAGTCTACAGAGGCCTCCGTGCCCATCTGAAACTTGGAAGCTGGAAGGTGTGCCCTCCCCATCCCTCCCCTAGATCCTCTATAACGAGAACGCACAAACCCTCCCACACCCAGGCAATGCTGACCAAACATCATTTAAAAATCACAGGACTCCAGACAGCATAGACTGAAGTCACTAAAATCAGGAGAGCAGGAAAAATGGGTTTCAACCAAGGAATGAAGAAAACAAACTTAAAGGTGAAGATCCTGTGCGCTTGGAATTTGGGGAGATACGACGGGCTTTTAGAAATTCCGGCAGGGAGGTTGTGCGAACGTTTCTATGGAGTGCATTCTGTTTTAGGAAGGTTGTGCGAAAGTTGGAAAGTGTCCCAGAAACACTCTTACTTTCTAAATCAGGGGCTACGACCCCACATATTTGAGTGTATTCGAAAAAAGCTGTCGCAAGAAATTTGCCAGATCAAATGTCAGATTCTATTGGAGTTTTTGTCACAGCAAGCAGTCAGAACACGAACCAACCGATGTGCTGCATGAAATTTGCCATTGCAAATCCCAGAAAATTGGAAATACGTCAAAACATATGTCACATAAGATCTGCCAGATCACATGTCAAACTAAATGTGAGAGTTTGTTTCGGGCTGAATTTGAGAATTATTTCCGTGTCTCGAAAGACATGTCAGGATAAGTGTCAGAAGTATAGTCATGTTTGATGTCAGAACAAATGTCATACATGTCAGGGTGTCAGGATACCTCTGCGCGCTGAATTTCGATGGATTCTCTTCGGTGGGGACCACGCAAAGTATAAGTGGTTGCCTGGGCATTTTATTTTGGGGCACATGCTATACCTCTATGCATCGCTTTTGTTTTTTGCTTGAAGACTGGGGTTTGGCCGCTTGCAGTCGACGGTGGCCGTGAAATTTTGAGATGCGAGTCGAGTTCCTGGACGAAAGCGCCAGTATTCAGGGTGCATGCTGGAGTTTTTCCAGCGCCCAAACGGAGTGCTGGTGTACTGCTTGGTTCCGGCAAATCCGCAAGGATTGGTCATGGGTTTGTTGGGCCCGACCGTGCTTCAGTTCACCGAGGGTTGGCAGATATCTGCCACAGACTCTGCCCACATTTGCCATGAGGCTGCTCATGCATTCTATGTCCCGCAGCAGCAGTCCGTTTTCTTTGGCGATGCGAAGCCGTCAAATGTTTGCTTGAGCTCTGAGATCGATTGGCCGTGTGCGCTGAAGCTGTTGGATTTTGAAGTTGCTCAAAAAGTTGCCGGCTGATGTTTCTGCGCCCAAAAAATTTGGCCTCGCCCCCGCAGTATGACTGCGAGGTTTGTTCTTGCGCGGCTTGTGTCCCAGCTCAGACAGTGCCTGACGACTCTCAACTGGACATTTAAACGGCGATGTTGATGCCAGGCCATCAGCTGATGTGGTGGTGTGATTTGCTTACCTGGGCAGTCCTTGAGCCGCATAATTTTCGATCTTCGTGGATTTTCGGGTGCGGGCCTAAAAATTCACTTTCGGGCTAAGAGTGATGGATTCAGTGACACAGTTTTGGGGTCCAAAAGTTGGTCTTTCGCGGCTTTTCTGCGTCATTTTGCGTCAGTTTTTTGGCCTTTCCAAATGTGATTGACCGAGGGCAAAATCAGCGTGTTTTTGATTTTTGGTCTTTCGCTACTTTTCGGTCCAGACCAAAAAAAAATGCAGCTTTTGGATGTCCAGGTATAAGCTTGCTCCAACAGATGTAACCAGGCCGGGGCCAATTTGAAAGAGAGACTTGCAAGTGCTCCGTTGAAGGATTGTGTAAAGCTTCAAGTTTACCGTAAGAGGAGATTCCCTGTCCGATAAGGTGGGAGCGCCTTCCATCCAACTCCTTCATCCCCGGCTCAGTCCCTTAACCCCCAAGGCCCCGAACCATGGCCCCCGACCATGGTGCTTCCAGACTTTGCGCCGAGGTATTTGGCGGGGCTCGCGCTTCTTGCCTCCCACAGAGCGTTGCTTCGTGGTCTTCCAAATGTGTGAGGACTACAGCGACGACGTGATCACAGGGGCGCAATGATTGGTACGTTAAACCCGTCTATCTACATGTAAAAAAATATGTTTCTCACCATTGTCTATCTATTGACATTTATCTAAATGTATATACATGTATATAGATAAACATATGTATCTGTTTTTACTATATTATAAGAATTACACATACCCATATCTATATCGCATGGGAAAAAAATAACATCATATCGATGGAACCCCCCAACAGTTCCAACAGCAGGAGCTGATCACCACACATCAGGGTCTACCAGTGCGGAGCCTTCAAAGGCCAGGGGATGTGGATGTGGTGGGTGACTTCAGGGGGCCACAAAAATTGGTTATCCGCTAGCAATTGGTAGTTCCTGTTACTGCAAAAAAAAATCCCAAAGTGGATCCCCTTCATTTAAGGTGGTTTGGAAAATACGTGTTGCAGCACAACATGTCCCTTCCCTTCACTTCCCCTTAAAAAAATGGATCAATGAAGATTTGATGATCCCCAAAGACTCATTTTTTTCAGGGCGTGGACACCAATCCTGGGTTTCAGGCTGATTTCATTGACATATTATTGGAAAACCACTTGGCCAAACAGGTGGATCCGTATCAAATATGATTGTTTAGCCGAGTAACCACAGAATGAGGTTTGGTTTTGGCATTGTTTTGATCCCCGCTTTAAATCCTTGTAGATGAAGAAAATTCCCAACATTTCACCATGGTGAAGTACGATGAAATTCATCCAGAATGCCACAATAATCCTCTTTTAGATTCTTTTAGATTGTCAAACCAGATCAAAAATTAGAATAAACTAGATAGATTCAAAGGCAAATTTCACCGATCCTGCATGGAGAAAAATTCAACAATTCTCATGTCAGTGAATGCTAGTGACTACATATTTTGCTGGTTGTGCCCTTGGTCAATATATCCCATTGTATCAACATCATATACCTATCATATCCCCATTATCTCTTCATAATCCCAATGAAAAAATATTTCAGCAGTTGAAGCCCCCAGCTGTGGTCCGTAAACCAGGCCAATGGCCATGCCCTTGTGGCGCAAGAACTCCCAAGCTGGCCCTGCGGTTGGAAGCTGCAATGAAGTCAATGTGCTGCGGATTGGGGCGTTGGCGGAGGACACTTGGTGGCAAAAAATGAAGATATCATAGGATATTGCCGGGGTGTTTGATGGGATGTGACTGGGGTTGATTGGGTTTAATATGGTTTAGTAGGGTTGAATGGGGGTTGATGGGATTTAGTGAGATAATGGGGATATCAACAGGATTTTCATGGGATATAACCAATGACAACAGGAGTATAGTTATTTAATACGATATGTAATATATATATATATATATATTTATAATTTTATATATAGCCAACTTGATATGATATTTGGGTTTGTCAGAAGATGTTGGGAAAACCCTAAATCAACTGGTTAATCATCATGTGTATTGTAACCAACCAAAATGGGGGTCTTGACCGCTCATCATGGGGATATAAGTCCTACATTTCCCTCAGGAAAAATGAATTAAAGTAAGATAGGTAGGGAATGATATGGAGAACCCATAGGTTCCCCCCGGACATGAGCTACAAAGGATGGATTCTACATATATATGTTTGTTTACTGGAGGTTAATAATCCTGGAAAAGGGTAAGGCTGGATCTAGATTTGTTTCGAAGATGGGGGAGGGGCCCCCAGTTTGTGGCAACGCTTAAATGGTGAACATTTTGGTCAGCCACGGGCTTTTACGGTTGCCAGGCTTAAGCCATGGGATGATGATCTCAATTGATCCTTGGGGTTGGCTTAAAACTACCGTGCAGCTGGTTTTCTTTGGCATAACCAACCATGCATTTGTCACCAGCAAAGAGTCTGGCTTCCAGCGGTTGAACCATGCGAACCGACGGAATGGCCCATTCAGCAACTGCTGTTTCAAGTTAAGATGCAAAATCGACCTTCATCGCCAGGACATAAAAGAGCTGGGGTTTTGCCTCCTGATGTTCTCCAAGTTTCCTTTTTAGCCCCCAATCTGCTTGTTTGGATATTATGTTCTCTTTGTGCATTATTGGTACCCTCTGGAAAATTTACATAGATATAGAAAATCACCATTTGTATAGTAGCTACGTCATCCAACTAAATGGGCCATCTATACCAGTTTGCAAACTGTGAAATATGTGAAATGACTGGAGAGTAGGAAGCTCGGAATAAAAACTGCGCAGACTAGAGTTTATGGGGCATGTATCTGTAGTTAACACGAGGTAACACAGTCAAAAAAGACCAGTTAGCCATTTAAAATGGTTTATATAGTTACATTATCTACAGTGCATAATAATGAGATATATAACTATAATATGTTATGGTTGATTTTCATTTCTCTATTGTTGATATTGGATAAATTTATCTATACCATCTAGAGAATATTAGATCCATTTACCCTCTGGTAAACAGCCACATAACAATGGAAAATCACCATGTTTAATGGACAAATCCACTATAAATGGCCATTTTCAATAGCAAACTGTTAGTTTACCAGAGGGTAATCATGGTGAACATCAGTTGACTCGTCGCGTCTCCAGGCTTTCTGCAACGGTACCGAGCCGCCGTGGCGCGGTGCGCGGGTGAAGTGCACCGCCGCGCAAGCGGCGCTGACGCTGCGCGGCAAAGTGAACGAGGCCCATCCCAGGCAGGGGGAGGGTTGAAAGGGTTGGGACAAAGGGGTAGAAAACCAATGATTATTGGTAATTTAAATGTTGATGTGAAACCAATTAATTGGGATTAATTATGATGATTATAGGAAACCAATGATTTATGATGGTTAATGTTGACCTCTTAAATGGTAAAATTGGGGATGGTTTACGATTTCTTTACTAATATTAATGGGGATTAATGGGTTTACCAGATTCATGGTGATTCATGGCGATTGTTGATGATTATTGGTGATTAATGGTGATTAATGGTGATTAATGGTGATTAATTAATATTGATTAAGTGGTCATTAGTTAATGATTGCATGATTAATGATGATTAATGATGAATGATTGTTAAGGATAGTAAAGCAGTGTCATAAATCACCCATACTTTGATAGTGTTTACCACCCATAGCAATGGTAAACATTGGGATGGTTTACTATTGCTTTACTAGGATCAATGGGTTTACCACATTCATGGTGATTATTTGTGATTAGTGGGGATTTATGATGATTGATGGTGGTTAAAGTGAATTATTAGTCGTTATTGTGAATTAGTGGTGATTTGTGATGGTTACTGGTGATCAATGAATATCAATGATGATCAATGATTGGATGATCAATGGTGATTAGTGATTTACCATGGGAGTCTTCCACCCATCGATCAATGTTTTTTTCATATCTTAACCCCTCAAGTCCAAAGAGAATCCAGAACTTTGAACACATATGATACTAGTGATAACCATACTAATCCTGCGAATAGCTCTGATCGAAACAAACTGCTGCTGATGATGATGATTATGATGATGAGGATGAGGATGATGATGCTGCTGCTGCTCATGGTGGTCGTGGTGGTTGTAGTTTGGGACACATCACACATGTTTTTGAACATTGGGCGAGTTTCAGACCCACATCACCGACGACAAATTTCGACAGGTGTCCAGGTGTTTGGACCAAAGCCGAGAACTTTTGATCCGGGCCTGGTGAAACGATGCAAAATCAGCCGCCTGCTGACCTGACCACTGGATATGTCTGGATCCAGGTTTGAAAACATCTTCTATGGGGGTGTCCATAAATGGGTGTACCCCAATTTCTGGATGGTTTATTTCACGGACAATCCAATTGAAATGGATGATTTGGGGGTACCCCCATGGATAGGAAACATCTTGATATTTTAGGGGAATACTTCAACTGAATAGGAACGAAAGATTTCGACATTCTAGGCTTTGGGTTGAACATGGGCCCAGTTGTCAGCATGGAATTTCTGAAATCTCATGGAAAGCTGCACAGCCTTGGCACCATCCGGTCACTGGCACTGCGCAGCTTTGAAGAGATCAAAACTCTTGCGCTCGACCAAATCGATTTCAAGATCAAGAGAGTCGGAATTCCATCCCATGACATCCTGGCTTGGAAGTCTGAACCGATTACATTTAGTCTGCAGGCTGAGGTTTTCTTGGGCGCCCCAAAATGTCTAGAGAGGCCTTTCTGGTGAAGAACTTGGCTTTGAAGTTAAGTCTAACCCCTCTCAATTGGTCGAAGCCCTCTAAATGAATCTGCTAATCTGCCAGCTCCCAGCAATCTCAACCAAGCATTTGTGCCTTTGGCGTCTGTGACTCCAAGCCAAAGCGCCATGTTGGTGCTGCTATCTTCGGCGATGAGGTGGTGAAGGGTACAGGTAGCTAAGATTGACCATCAATTCCTGGTCATGGCCCTTCTTATGGGAGATTGTAAAGAATAAATAAATGGATTTGGGATTTCCCCAATTCACTGATAACCTCAAATTTCTACACGCCAGTGCTTTTTCCAATCCTATTTCGGTTGGCCCTAGGACAGTTTTTTCTTGGTGATTTCTGATGGATTTACCCATTATACCTGGTGAAAATCCCCTACCAACTTTGATTCCTGACGTATTTTGTGCTAGATAGGCAGACCTAGACATTTGAGAGAGAGATGAACATGTCTCACCACTTAATCGACTTAATCACAGTATATAAAGGATTGACATACAACACCCTCATAATAGTGAAGGTGATGGTGTCATAGAATCAATTATTCATGTTGTTGTCCATGCAACAGATGGGATGATCCCAAGTGACATCTCTTCATCCGAAGAACTGATTTTTGCTGCAGGTTCCATGCCAAGCCGGCGACAGAGGTGGTCAAGAGGAGTTTCCAGATGGTTGGCGGATGGACTTTGGTTGATTTAACGTGTGTCAAAGATGATACTGAGTTTCCTCTCTGAGAATGAAATGATAGTGACCAACGACGAGCATATTTTCAGCACCAGAATATGTGCTGGCTAATATCTCTCTTTTTCGTTGATATGTATTATATATATAATATGTATAATATAATATAATATATATATATATATTGAATTATGTCCATATCGCAATTCCAGAATATACCCATAATTTGCACCAACCAGATATGGACTGACAATGACACACACACACACTCAATAATATATGATTGCAATTGATTGCATATATTTTGCATGTGTGTATGCATGTATATATATATAATTACATACACATCACCACACCAACTATAGCGATACGTATTATATTTGTTCCTTCCAACTGCAGACCAACTAGATATATCTAAAGACCAACTATAGATATCGCATAGCAGGACCACACCGAGGCTTCTCCACAAAACCAAGGACGGGCGAACAGCAGGGCCACGGTCGATTTTCCTTAGCGAGTTGCTGGCGATTTATCCCATGGAGAATTCCCTCAAAACTCCAATAAAATGGTTGAATCCCCATGATTGGTAGGCAATATTCCTTTTTTTTTGGTTGGTGGCTTTAAATCTGTTTTATTTTCAAGGCCATTGATGATAATTCCCATTTGATTAATAGCCATCAGGGGGTCGAAACAACCACGCAGATAAAACACATGTCAAAATTGGACAAACACACAAAAATAGAACAGAATAGGTTGGAATAGAATAGCTGCCCTTTTTTGTCTTGAATTTAGACCCGTGCCATCCAATACTCACATAGGGCCGTACGGAAGAGGGAAATCTAGGGTAGGCATGCTAAACTTCAGGACATACACTTCCTGAAATACTGCAGGAATGACACTATCTAAGATTTTCCAACCAGTTCCCATTTTTTGCCACTGCATCTTCTGGATTCTTCTGGGAGAAGAAACTCGAAAACATTGAAGAACACTAACGAGGACCTCCTTCATGTTTTTCCTTCAGAAATCAAACGTTTTCCTCTACTGTTTTGTTTTTCTTGAACTTGCAGTGAACACCCCAGTTTGGGTAAATCATTTGATGTTTGCTGGTGTTTTTGTTTGTGTTCAACCAGCAGCTCCCTTGGGGATCAGGAGCATCAAGCAGAATGTTTCAGACATATAGTATGTATGTGTATATATATATATATTAATGATATACCAAGATAGCAAGATAAACGTCTTTAAATGGAGAATGCTTGCGAAAATTGGTTGAGGTATGTCCTGATGGGGGGGTGGCCATATATTTCTACATTAAAACTATGTTGTGATTCCAGCGACAAATCCTCATCCCCAATGATCCCAGAATTGGTCTGCGGGACAAGTCGAAGGAATCACCTTATGTTGAAAAAGCAAAATAAGACCATGGGTTTCCAGTTGATTTTTTTCCCTTCAACTAACCCCCATGAAACCTTAGTATGGTTGGTTTCCATGTAAAAATAATCCCCTATATTATAGTAAATAATCCCCTATATATTACAAGTGGTTGACTCCCAATGTTTGATGCTCTCCATCCCCTACCAATCCGTATGACGCTCCAGTGGTCGTTCAGGCGTTAGTCCAAGAGCTCCGTCAGATCGAGGCCAAGGACCGGGGCCAGCCATGGGTGATCAACCGTTGAAATTGGCGATTCCTGGTGATTTAAGGGGATATGATTCATGGATACAACAACAGATGTTAGAGTAATTTGATATTCATGGATATCAAGATAGATAGATATTGTGATATTTATTTATATCATAGATATTACCGATGGAGAGAACAATGGTTGCAACCGTATGGATGTAAATGGATGTCAATGCGTGTACTTGTAAGAATGAATATAAGCATGCAATGGATATAACAATACAACAGGATGCTGTCCCAGCATCAGTTTTGTTGAATGGAAAGGTGTTCTTCTATCATCAATGGGAGCGATGTGGTCAAACCCAAACGCAAACCAGTTCAACCTGGCAACATTTTGGATAGATCAGCGAAACAGTTGCCGATGCCCAGGACATCAAAAAGCAGCTGCACGTCAACGATGCCCTGGCGAAGCAGTACACGCAGCATTTGAATCAATTTGAGGCCCATCGTTGGAAGATTCGTTGAGTATGTTGAGTCTGGAGAGTCGTCAACAACAATACAAACAGGAGTGTGTGCCAGTTGCTGGCGAACCCCGCAAGCCGTTGGTTTCCCTGAAAGGGCCCATCAAACAGATAATTTTGCTTTTGCAAAAAACCATGGGCACTTGGTCATTAACAAATGCATTCATTATGTATACCTATAGGATGCCAAATAGATAGTTGAAGATTAACACACTTTTTTGCAGGATGTTGCCGGCAATGGAAAACCTATACAGATTTCTTTTTTCGTCAAACACTGTGTGTTTTCCATTGCCAGGTTCTATTACCCGAGGGCAATGAGGATATACTGTAAACCATCAACAAAATATGGGGATTCAACTGAGTGAACGCACAAAACATGTTAGACTATATGATTATATGATTATTTTTTTTATACATATTCATTCTGCATTAATTCCATATTATGCAAAGACTTATATAGTTCTATATCTAGTTGTATTTACACATATTATAGTTGGATATTACAATATTATGTTTGTGTAATAATTTAAGTAATACACATGAATTTCCAGAATGGTTTTTCGCCATTGCGCGCATCCTGGCGCGGTGTTTTCCAGGCCAAAGAGCCTGTGCCCTGCGGTTTGTTGTACGACACGCCCTTCTACGACGCCTGCAGCTTTGGCACCTTCGAGGAGGAATCCTGGTGGTTTGGGGTTGAAAAAATGGTGGTATCCTTAAAGGATGGTTGGTCCATGTTGGTCCATTTTTTTGGGGCTATTTGGATTATTGATGACTATGGTTTTTTATTTGAGTTTGTTTTCAATATCCAGATTATCCAGTTGGATACGTTTGCCTCTAGGATTTTGACCAACAAAAATTGAGATTTGGTGAAACACAAATGAGACTTGATATGATTTTAGCAGCCAAACTTTGAGATTTGACCAGTACAACATAGATGGGGATTCGATCAACGTAAGTGGAGGTTTAATCAACAGGTATGATGGATTGAACACACAAGAATACCGGCCCGTACTCAAACATGGCAATGGAATGCAATGGAATATTCCCCATGTACATACCTGATTTTCCCACTAACACCTCCATTTAATTGATATGTCAGATATGTCCCATTGCCATGATTACTGAAGGGTCTACATTTTCTTGCAAGTCACAGAGTTCTGTCAAGCGATGCAAACGTCAGGATGATGCCGAGTGGGCCAACTCTTACGTTCGAATTTTGTCGGGTGCGCCGGGTCAGCATGGGTCCGCCTTTGGCAGTTCTTGCCAACATTTCACTGAGTCTGGATGTTTTAAATGTCAGATTTTGGACTTGGTGTAGGTCCGGTGGTTCAAGACTTGACGAAGACCACCAAAGCTGAAACATCGTATTTTTTTTTCCCTCGTTTGAATGATAGCCTATGAGCTTGTCTCAGAACCCAATTTCATATCACGGTTTATCATGGTTTATCATGGTTTATCATCCGTTTCGCCATTCTTGGCCATAAGAAATCATAAGAACAGGTGCATCTCCCATCGCTTCAGACAACCCCATCTAGTCATGGCCGCTGCATCGACGTCAGGTCTTTATGGTTTTCTGCGACCCTATGACGACATCCAAACGTCCCTTGCCGACTGAAGGGCGCGTGAAATCTGAATGCGAAAGGCACATGTCCTCATTCAGTCAAATTGGTAGGATGGTTTTTGGATGTTTTTGGTGAATATTGACAGTTCAAGAATCCACAGTCAAATTTAGATGGTATCTAATTATATTCAGTCAGTATTAGGTCAACGTGGTTCTTTGCGAGTGCAGAACTATGATCACCCACATCTTGAAGGAGTAGGGGTTCCAGGTGGATCAGGCTTGTTGTGATGTTGAAGCGAGGTTGAGTTTGCCCGTGAGCTTGAACACCAAGCTCAAGAACAGCAAGGCCTTTTTCGGTTGATACAGTGCCATTCTTCCGCATCCAAGATCCTGATTGTTCACCTCATGTGTTGGAAGATCAGAAGGTCTGCCGTTTGTTTGGCTGAGAACGATACTGACGATACTTGGATATACTGTTGGATAATCTTGGATAGGAGTAGGAGTTTTAGAAAAACATATGACAAAACTTGAAGAGTTGGACATTGCACACTGCTTCAGCTCCTGCTGCTGCCTTCAAGTCCGTGGCAAGGGCCAATTTCTTCTAAATTATTGGAAGGAACACATTTACAAGGTGCCCTGACATATGGAGGGGAGAACAGCTTCAGACCTTGGATTTCAGACGGGTTGCTACCGTCTGGAAGTACTTCATATGTTTGATTGTTTGGATGTTTTGTTGGATTTTGCTGATTTGCTCCAGTGATGTTGGCACATCTTAAGACCATGATGATTTCGCATGGTCAAAGTTCTTTGATTTGGAGCGGGGACAGTGCGCCATAGTTGACAGATACCAGTTCTGCAACAAACTGAGGAGATGGAGGATGCGCTGCAGAGCCTTCCAATGCCGGTGATCCTCAACCTGGCAGCAGAAGAGGTCCGGACACTTTCCAGGATGCGTGGATGGCTTGTTTCAAGTATTCCCACCCATAATCCTGGATGTTGCAGCACCAATGCTGTACTTCTCCGTGTTGAGAATCCGAAAGACAATCAGACCTTTAATCCTTCAGCATACACTGGCTACTCCTGACCTGGAAAATTTGCATCCGAGCAGTTACTCTTCACACTTTGCAGACGCTGTGGCAAGGACAAAGAAATCTTAGATCCAGAGTTTCTGCCTGCTGCAACCAGAGTAGTCAAGGTGCCAGGGGGAATGCGATTGGATCCTGTTCAAGGAACGTCAAGGAAAAAACATGTATGATAATAAACATGGTCAAAATTGACGGCCCTCTTGTGACTCCCAGATTTTTGACAGGCTTGGTATGGCTAAGTGACTTTTACAATACAGCATTATTGAATTGATCAATAAAACCTGGATATCACATGGCTGTTCTGTAGTGTCCTTGACTTTTTTGTGAAGCACTTTTACAGTTGCTGGGCTGCTCTCTCAAACCTCCTCAACTTTGAAGCCATTCAACATACCCTTAAGAGCCCTAAAGACAGATGCCAGCATCTGCACAAAAAAACGGAGTCCCAAACTATATTGACCCGTGATTCTTTTTTGAGGAACGCACTTGTGCAGGTACTCGATATACCCCCAGATCATCACCAATTCTCTTTCTACAAAGTCTCTTTTTGATACTTGTTTGATCTTTCTTGTTGGGCTTAGTCGCAACCTGTCACTCAAAATGGCCTGGTTGCCATCTGTATTCGCACCATTCGTGATTCCTATCCGGTCCTATCCGCAAGCGGCGAGGTGGACTTCAAAATCTCCAACAAGGATGATGCCGGCACCGCCAAGGGAGAGTTTCCTGGCGGTCACCTAAGCGCCAAGGTAGTCCCCTAGGTTCTTTAAAAGGCCTTGCCTAGTATCATGGCTTGTACATCCAGGCAACGCATGACAGGTTACAAAAACATACATAAGCTGTATACCAACTAAAGTAACTAAAGTGATCTAAAGTGGCTAATTATCTGTTTTTGAAATGGTTGGACCAGTTTAATTCTCAGTGATGATCGTTCATGTCAACACCAAGGTCGTTCCATGCCACCACGGAATGAACCGAGGTTTCTGAGGTGGATGCTGGAGAATCGGTGTATGACCGTGGAGGACGGGAGGAGAGCTGTGTGGAGGTGAAGTTTGAGGTTTCGGGCATGACCTGTGCAACTCCGTTCGAAAAAGTAGTGCATTTAGTCTTTTGTTTTTCATAGTTTTTCATGGTCTTATTTGATTCATACTCGATTAGTGAGGTAAAACGGTAAAACCCAATAACAAGCCACCCCCAATTGGGAGTTTATCATTGGGTGTATACCCTGCCTTTTAAGATGTAAAGTGACCCTCAAATGGTGGGTTGATGGGATGGCTCAATCACCACAGGTAGCTGCTAAAGATTGTTGAGCCATTCGATGTAGCTGCTTGGACCCCTCAATCTTGGGTGTTTGGTTGGAACCGTCCCTGCCATGGAGTTCATCGCTTGACCCATCCCGTGAGGATCTCTTAGAGTTCAAGGGATTGGACGAGGAGTCGCCAGACTACCGCCTCAGTAAGAAGCAAGCCTCGGCGGATTCGCTGCTCTTCGAACAGGCGGTGAATTACAAACCGCCACCCTGGATATGGATCTTCCTACAAACAGCCAGTGAGAAGTGGATATAAAATGATATAAATTGATGCCCAGTATTTACGTTCATTTTGTGGGAACCCTTCCGAGATGCAGACAGTATGGTTGGATCAAGCAAATTCACGATGTATTTCCGCGATTGTTGGCAAAGTATCCCATTGCCAGTGCCTTGGGCAATAATCATTTGTGGCATCCCTGAAGACTATATACACATTCTCATTGTATGTAATTTTATGTCGTTTTCAGAGTTGAAACATCCGTTGCAAACCATATCCCATCTTCGGGCCCATTTCATCCCATTTCATCCCATTTTTCAGGGTCGCTCCAGCCCATTCAAGGTCAATTATCGCCACCTTTTGGAAGGAAGATTGGCAATTTTACGCAATTTTATCTTATATTTACATATATTTACATGTTTTTCTGCTTATTGAACATAGCTATGGAAAATGTTCCATTATGTTCCATTTATAGATGATTAACATGATTTGAATACGTTCCCTATTACCAGAGGGCACCTCCCTTCTGCGTGTCGGGAGCTGATCCCGTGCTACAGAACGTGGGGGATGGACTCGACGGTGGCTGGAGCCGGAAGATGAAGGACCCCCAACAAACTGATGGGGAGCCAGTTTCACTGGATTGGTTTAAGGGAAAATTTACAGGAAACCTCCATATTTGATGGGAAAATCCATGGTTTCCTGTAAATTTTCCCATTAACCAATCCATTGACAGTTGGAGAAAATATGGGAAATATGGAGTAATGTGGGTAAAACAATAATAAACCATCCCCCAAATCACCATTTTTATAGGTGGTGTAAACCATTCCAAAATGGGTGGTTTATGGCATTGTTTTACCCACATTAAAATAGTTTCCCGAACCACATTTTCTGGTATTTGCAGCCGAATTTAAGTCTTGATTCTAATTTGGAAGATATGGCTTAAGATGACGATGGTGGATTGATACCTGCAAAATGGACACTTCAACGGTGGGAGATCGGTTCGTATTCGCTCTCTCGGATCAAAGCACAGCATGTTTGAAGGTTTAAAAGATGGGACTCCCATCCCCCACAACCCCGTTTTTTGGGGTGCCCAAAATGAATAGGTCCAATACTAAAACATCTAAAGCAAGGTTCCTGCGGCGGCGTTTAATTCTAGGGGGAATGAAAGGGTATAGAAGGGAGGTGTATGGTACATGACCAGGTATTGATCGACGAAGAAAAGAAACAATGAACATTCGGGATCTAATCAAGGAAAGAACAGGTGTACCAAATGTAGTGAATACATCAGTGGCAACATGGATCATCAACCAACAAAAAGATGCGGATTCATCAATAGAACATCAGCAGGATAAGACCTAAGAAAAAGAAACAGACAGATTCCTAGTGAAATGGATTCTTGGCCACCCTTAGCAAGAACATGAGCAACCAATACTTGGATGCGGTAACGTTAAACCCAAACGGTTTCAGTTTATTCACATCCCAGCGCATTTTTGACACATCAAAACACTGATCTGGTTGGTGGTTTCGCATCTTATGTTTTCAACCATAGAAATGGGATGATCATCTCCAATGGTCGTCCCCAATAGCTTTTCTATTTTTCAGGGGAATGGCTCAACCACCAGTGAGAAAACCTTCGGGCCTTCAAATGCTGCACTTCGCAGGATTTTGGTGGTTCCAAGGGCAAGTTCATTAAGGCCTGGTACGTCAAGAAGACCTGGGAACACTCCGAAAAAAAGGCTATCCACAGCAGTCTAGATATGTCTAGATTATTCTCCCATGAGTAGAATCCTGTAGAATATCATGTAGAACAGTTTGGATTCACTCCGATTCTTGTGTGCCTTTGCATCTTCACTCCGGGTCGTGACAAGATTCTTCAAAGTAAAAGACATTTTAGTTCCCCGGAGCCACACAAAAACATGCTTAGACATCACAGGGCAATCTCGATACGTGGACAGTGTCAAACCCTCCAAAAAAAGGGGCTGCTTGTCGCCAGATTTCTCCGGATCCAAACCCATGCTGGTGTAGTGAGCATCAATTTACAAGCCATCATATGGGGGTTTCCTAAAATGGGGGTACCCAAAAATGGATGGTTTATAATGGAAAATCCTATTGAAATGATGAAATGGATGATTTGGGGGTACCCCTATTTTAGGAAACCTCCATATGCATGTTCAGTGGGCTACCAGGGAAGAAGTCTCAGCAGAAAAACTCATGGCCGTTAGGAGTTTGCTAGTGGTGCGCAGAAGTACCAGCGCACAGAGATCAAGAACGCCTTGAAGAAGGATCATCTGGCGGTGATAATTTGATAAAATTTGAGCTCCTTTCCCAATCTTTATACATCTTTATACTGTATACCTGGTCTTGGCTTATCATTTTCTTTAGCTTGATGACAGTAAACAATCCTTTTTTATTGGAGGATATTGGAGGATATGACAGGTCTGACTACAGGCGGCCTTAGGAGTTGGTTTATTCCCACCAGTGCAACGCGAAAGAGGAGACCAAAGCGAACAAGAAGAAGGGCTCCTCTGCGTTCTACTGATGTGGCTATTTTCTTTATGGGTGTGTCCCGAAAATGCCCGAGAAGCATCCCGAAACCAACCCAGACCAATTGATTTCCAATATCTTTCCAATTCGAATTCCTCACCAAGTCATACCAAATCCGCAAAGATGTCAAAAGAACCAGCTTTGACGGATTCTTTGACACGCTTGACACATCAGCATGGTGTGAAGAATCGGGACACACTGGAGCGTTGGTGTGTCCCGTGAATTTGCAGCAGTATCCAATGATATCCAATGACTTGATGATGACAGGCCTGTATCATATTTTTTGGGATATTAACTACCATGCATTTCTGATGGGGATATTGTTGGTGTATAGTCCAATGGGAATATTATGCAGTCGTGCAGAATGAGTAATGAACTTCAACATAGTCGAGCAAGTCTCTAAGCTATCGATTCGTAGCCGAGCGAAGTAGGGGACAGTCTGTCCGAATCGGAGAAACTCGCCAATCAATGAGCGGCGGAGAAAAAAGATCAGATCTCTTGGTCCCTACGAGTACCATTGATTAGTTTACAGGTTCCAAAGAGACATGAAAATTCTTGCATCCCAAGGTCCATCACACCATGCCAAACATGCCGCAGAAAGTGGGTATAGTATACATTTGTTGGTCAGGTAGATTATTCGATGGAATCTGTTGCTTTTGATCATGACGCCATCACTGAATCTTGACGCTCCTCCGGAAAGTCTCTATCTTCCTCAAACTTCACATGTTCCCAATGTGCCAGTCCAAGTCAGCTACATGGACACGTGACAAGACCGGAGGTTGAGGCGCTAGGACACTTCTACTGTTCCAGGTGTTGCAACCAGCTCCTAGGCTTTGCAATTGTAGAACGGGATAGACCGTGGTCACGTACCATTGATATCCACTGATAGTACTACATAAAACAAGTGAAGGTCGTTGTGCAAGAACATGCAGCAAGCATTCTGCTTCAAACGTATCATAGATGTAGATCTGAGCACAGAAAGTTGGCGCATTCCGGACACCTGAAAATGGCGCTTGATCTGTGCTGAGCCCAACAGAATGATACGTTGGAGCTTCCATTGCCTGCTTGCTGCGGGTCCTTGCCCCAGTGACTGAACTTAATCGCTGAATCATCATTTCTCCCATGAAACTTGCCATAAACTGGGAGCAACTCCTCCATTAAACCATGATACTCGTAGGTTTTAAGATGAGGTCCAGGTCGTGATATCAGTGCCGAAGCCTTTCGCTCTTTCCTTGTTTCTCAAGCTTGTGTGTTCCTAGTGTCTGGGTGGTGGTGGATAAGTCACGGCAGATGTGATGGTATGATGTACCTGATGTGAGGTGCGATATGTGTTGGGCTGTGTGCCGAAGGTGGGGTTTCCAGTGCTGAAAGCAGCAGTTGTTGTGTTTGCATCTTGCGCTGCAGTGAATCCTGTGAATGTGTTTGATACTGAGGGAGACCTCCAAATTGCAGTTTAGATAGGGAAAATGAAGATGAATCAATGGGATTCCTGGCGCACTTGATTTTCGACAAGCCCCCCATGTGAATCAGCATTCCTATGTCACGCACTAGCTTTGTGGGGTATTTGCAAACAACAAATACAATGGTCAGCAAACTGGTGACCTGAAACACTATCACTATATATCACCATCATTCTCATTCATTTCATTGCCCACATTTCTGGCCCTGCATGTCTCTCGTTCGAGATTGTGTCCGGATTCTGATACTTTCAAGCATGAGGAATCGAGTTCTGGCCTTCTGTGTGTGTTTCACCGGCTTCTCCTTCAGTTTTCTGATTCCAATGCAATCCGTGGTCAAAATCCCACCGTGTTTTGCCCCAGACACTGAATGCAGCACCACAGCGAACGTACTGCCCTGAGCCATGGAAGGATCCAAGGAATTCCCCGAAACGTACCTTCCAGTAAACATTGAAACGATTGTCAATTCCAATATGAATACATAATGGGATTTGACCATGTTTGCACAACATACATTGACATGGATAGACCATGATATACTCATATATAGATCATATATATATATATATAGATCATATTAGATCATAATGGATGGGATGATTTTCGTGTGATCTTCCATAAAAGATGGAGATTCCCCCAGCCATCCATGTCGCCCCCCGAGGTCCTGAAAATCGCTGTTCGCAAGGCGTGCCCAGGAAGAAACGGGTAGCTTGGAACTCCAATCTCGGGCCATGCCGTGTTGGAAAAACTGTCATAAACTGTCTTAAAAATCATTAAAAGATAAAAAAGTGGGGATTAACGAAGATCTAATGGGGATATTGGAGATCTAATCGGGATATCATTCGATACAGTATGTGACCATGATTGACCATGTCTGAAAATGGGGGATTCACACCCAAGAATGTCCTTTCTAATGGAGGACACTGTTTTCCAAAAAAGTGATTTTTAGGTACCAGATTTTCAGACAAAACAATTTTCTGTTGAGCAAGATCATCCCATCTGACTGTTCCTTGAAGCTCCCATGAATTGATGTCTTCACCGAAAAAAAAATCGGTTTCTCTGAAAACTCCGCAGCCTTTGGTCCAAGGATTGGTACTTTGGTCCAGTGAAATCGGTTTTATTTTCCAATCGGCCCGGACTGGGGCCCTCCCATCAGCTGGGAGGCCAGCTGTTGGGATAGGATGACTGGGACCCACAGACCTACAGATTGTGATGTTACTTACCCTCTGGTAAACTAACAGTTTGCTATTGAAAATGGCTATTTATAGTGGATTTTCCCATCAAAAAAAAGTGATTTTCCATAGTTGTGTTAGTTTACCAGAGGGTAGAGATGCTGATAGCCTAAATGCAACACTTTGAACAGTGAAAGTAGCCAGCTTTATTTCCGCATATGATGTGCGCCAATTCTAGCATTGGAACCTGTTTGAACCCTCAAACCTTTCTGATTGAAGTGACATCTGTCTAGTCTGTCGAATTCCGCCCGGATCTCCAGTGCAGCAAACGTGGAAGGCTTGTGATGGTTGAAAGACATGGTCTTTTGAAGGATGTCGAGGCCAGCCTGGAGCTCAGCCTTGAAAGCCTAAGGGTTTCAGTCCACATCTACTGAAAACTAAATGAGCCATCAAGTCTGGGGCAATACTGAACAATATGCAGCTATACATGGTGGATTCCGGAGTGTTTGATAGTTTTTGTGTATCCAAAGGTTTCGGGGAACACCCTGTGATGATCCCCGCTGAGGTGAAGAGAGGGCGGTGAGTAGCCCCTCCTGGACGATGAGGGCCTCCAGATATGTGGCAGGTGAGACCCCAATGAGTCCAACGTGAGACACTGAAAGATGGGGCTGTTACAAGCAGCATCACTGAGTTTTTTGTGGTTTCATTCAACTTCATGTTTCTTTATTCCTTTTCTATTTTAGATGATTGATGATTGATCATCATTGATCATGATTGATCCAAGTGGCTTACAATAAATCAGGTTGCCAACCTAGTTGATTGCCATACTGTGGAGGTTCAGCTGCACTGATGACGCTGCTGGCGTTCGGTATTTTGGGCTTAAGGACCGGTGGTGGCGTTGGGCGTCAGCAAAACAGGGTGTGTTTCGACCCCAGTTCCCCCAAAAAACAGGGGGAACGATGAAGAGGACACCATGAAAATTGTCATGGTCATGGCATAAGATTCTATTTTGACCACCTCAAGTGGCACGCTGAAATCGAAGTGAAGCATGATGTGGTAGGCTTTGTTTCGCTGGTGGAGTATCCTCCAAATCCTCCAATTTCGCCTTTATCATTTTTGTCCTCTATTAAACTCGTTAAACTTGCCCGAAGTGAGGATGTAAAACCAGACTTTACCAAACGATTGGCAAATTGGATCAAATCTGGTTCAGAAGTGCCACCTCCTCCCAGGACGCAAAGTTCTCCTAAGCCAGCTTCGCAGGTTTGGGCCACTTCAGCTGACTTGGAGCCTGGCCTATGGTCATGTTGTGGGAAAGATGTGTGTTTTTTCAATGTGTTTCATGTTTTTGGTGAACATTTGTGGGAAAACCATGGAAAACCTCTAAATACAGAGCTGACAGAGCTTAATCATGTTCCCCTGTAACAGTGTGATTTTGGAGGCATTTTTGTAAGAAACACCTGGTGAAACTGAGAATGGCATGTCCATCGATCCTGAGTCTTCACAACTTGCCGGTTCCATGAATTTTAAGCGATATGGATCGACATCCATCAACACCCATCAACACCCATCAACACCCATCAAAAATCATGAACAAACTCCCATTTAGATATCCGATATTTATAAACCCCTAAGAACAGCCGCACAAATATTTATAAATATCCACAAACATAATATATATCCATATAAACATATATCATCATATATCCATGAACTAATAGATCCATGAACAGTTAGATTGGATCAAAACACTCATCCAGAATTATCTAGAATCATCAACAGATATGTCCATAAATAGAATATCCAGGTAGTTTTCCCACCTTCGGCCCCTTACAGGTGCTTCGTATGTTGCACGCGGCACCTGTGATCTCCTTGATGGACCGTCTGGTTGGAGATGGGTTGTTTAGATATGGAAGCCATATCAAGCCATTGGATTTTGTGGATCATATGATATGTTACTGTTTAGACTATGAAGCAATATGAACCATTTTTGGGGATAAGTTTAGATAAATTGCAAACTTTTGGATAACTTTGGCAAGTGTTGTCCAATCATGTCCAATCTACGCCGCGGCCACGTCGTTTTTTTTGAACGAGTTCAAGTGGCTGCAGGAGCTGATGCCGGAAGGCTATGAGAATTGCTTTAAGAACCTGACCTATTTTGCCTCTCGGTGGAGCAATTGACCCCACCTAGCTGGTGGGTTTTGAGATGTCTTGCTGGTGGGGGTGAGCCCAGTTGAGCTTTCTTACAAGAGAGTTGTGACTACTATGTATGGATGATATGGATGATTGTTTTTTTTTATTTTTTCTGAAGTAATTAGCTTTGTCATTTTGAGGCAAACATGACTGGTGGTTTGAAACGAGCCCCACCAAAGGCATGGATTGAAAGCGACTCTCCAAGGTCGAGGTGGATGGTTTCTTCACCCTCCCTCATGCTCAAGAGTCTAGATTTAGCAGCATCTTGGCACCATTTATATACTGACTTTGGAAGATCTTATACTGACTTTGGAAGATCTGCAGGGGAGGGTCTTGCATCTTCCCTCATCTACCCAACTTGATTCGTGGAGGATACGTCGGTACTTGAGCCAAGTTTCGGCACAATTTTGGCAAATGAGATCGTATATTGGACGACAAGTTCCTCGATGGTCTCAGTTGACACTTTGTCCCTCGGTCACTTTTCCAGTGAAAAATGTCAAAGGGTCGTGCTGTCAGGTGCACTAGAATGCCAGCAGCAGTGTGCAAAGACATACCGATGCGAGCCTCTTGACGCAGTTGTGCAGTTTCTGGGTTATCTGGGTTGGTGTTAAAGGGAAAATCTACCGGACACCATGGAATTCCAAACCACGGAATTCCCAGCCAAGTGTGGGGATCGCCCCTGCCGGATGCTGTTGGCATCATCATCAACCAGCACCAACACCACAACCAACACCCGGACCAGGAGAGTCAACATCACCATCAGGATTAAGGAGAGTGAGAATGAGGATCAAATGCGACAAAAGAAACAACAATGCTAAAAAATGCTATTCTATTGTTGGCAATGAGAATAAAGGCACTGATAATCACGATCACAATCACCGTCGTCATCGTCATCATCGTCGTCATCATCAGCATCAGCATGAACTCAAGCATTCTCATTTTGGACACTCCCCCCAGCCTCGTAGTCTAATCCATGAGCCCAGGCATTTCTCTTTCTGGTCGTCTGGTGGATGTTTGCTCACCAGCTATTCCTCCTACCCCAGGCCGAAAGTGGAGCCAACAGCGGGTTAATGAAAAAGAAGAGGGTGAAATAATATGGGACGCATGTCCTCTACTGATTAAATTTCTGACATGCAGGTTTTATTCTTGATCAAGGAAACTGTGTGCGATGTGATTTCATTGTATTTCAGTGTATTCTATGCATATCTATTCATATGATATGAGGCTTTGTGTTGAAATAAGGTGCCCCAAAACCCACTAGATTCCACTGGTTTATCATCATGTTCTTAACTCATCCCAAATTCAAAACACTCATTTTCAGAGTAATACCTATGTGACAAAAAATATACAACAACAATCTGTAATCATTCTTTGGGATCGTGGGAGACCTCGCAATTCGTGGCTGTGCGCAGGAAGTATGACGGGCCAGACAGTGGCTCAGTGGTTTCTGGTCCGCGAATGTGTCAGGTGAGGGCAGCGGTGGCACGGGAGGTTGGGCTGCTGGGTAAGAAACTCAGAAATTGAAGTTGCGGGTTGGTAATTGGGGACAGCAACAGATATGGCAACTTGTTGCATAATTATTGCTATATTATATATATATATATTATATAAAATTGAACTATATATATACAAAGATCCATGTAGAACCTGCTTGAAAGAGTTGCTTGAAGTTGAAGGGAAAGTCTACCGCCTTTGCCCCTTCATATTTCATCATATTTCTGGGTTTCAGCCTTTCTGTGTCCTGTGCCAGGCGCCCCCCGCACCCTACAGGAAGAAACTGCCACCAGCACCTTGGCTGGGATTCTGGGGGATGATCCATGCAGTGTCACAGCCTTAAAAACGAGTGATTTTTGTTGGTTACCCTGGGGGAAACTAACAAAAAGATATGGAAAATGGATGAACATGATCCATTTATGGATGATTATCTATTGAAATGGGTGATTTTCCACATCTATGTCAGTTTGCCCCAGGGTATACTTGGGGTTATAGCTGACCATAAATGGGGTGAATTACTGTACTGTCTTACTCCTGGTATTTCGGGCCATCGCTGTGTCCTGTGTTGATGCATTGATAATTCCATGTAATTGTCAACCTCGAATTTAGATAGCCTGACTATCAATTGGGGTGTTACCCCCAGTTGAGAGTGATCCAATACTATTGACATCCATTAACACTGGTATCCCGTGAACAAACCGGGTTGACATGTTGAACCAATGTTCATTCAAAAACAGTTTTATTAATAGTCAACCCAGTAATATGATGTTTGCTTGCAGGATCATCTCAGCTAGTAAGTGGCTAATAATAACCCTTTTGATGGTAATTCCCCGAGTCGTGGCTTATCCCATCTACAACTTGATTGTAAGATATTGTAAGCATGGTTGTCAATCTAATCTATCAATGGATGATAACCATGGCTATTAACCTGGTAAAGTATGGCCATCTATAAATGGTTATCCCATTTTAATCAGTGGGATGATCCTCCAAGTGGGTTGACATCCAGTTGATTGCTGTCGATAGCCCCCATCCAGTGGTCGGATCGGACAGGGCGCCAATGTGCCGCCCTTCGTGGCCAAAGAGGCCGGCGTGTCCTTTTTTGTTTGACAGCTTTGCCCCGAAATAGACACCTTACACCAGCCAAATGTGATCTAATTAGATGGGACATTGAAGCAAAACGTGGACATGGAACATTGTAAATGGATGGACATTTCATGGAAAGGATGATCTAATACACAAAAAGAACTTGGATGGACAATTGATGGGCATGGATGTATTCATCCCCTGAACTCTCGTATCAGTCTGGTGTTGACATGTATTGACTCATCATACTATATATGATCGTGAGCCAATGATTGAGTATATTCTATTTCCTGACGAATAACATGACTTGTGGCACTATCGGCACACTCGTTGCGCCCCATTCACACACCATTGTCCGCAAAGTCAGTATGAAACCCGGCTGTTTCTGGATTTGTCAGTATGAAATTGGCAGCTTCCAGATGCTTCCAGTACCAAAAAATGAATCGCAAGTTGTCATGACCCTCCACTATCCCAAGTTGATGCTCAAGGTTCGAAGGGAAAGCAGTTGGAGTTTCCATTTCAATGGGACCCTGGTGAGGCTCAGGGGTGCGGAGGCCTGCACGCTGAGTACGAATTGGCTTGGAAAGCTGAAGGTGAGACCTTCTTCGATGTGACTCGGCGATTTGTTCGAAACATTTCGGATGTGTTCAGAGGATGTAGGTATGTTTGCGGAAGGGGGGAAGTGACACAAAACCACTTTTTTTGCTCTAGAAACGCTCAGCGAATGTGGTTTAGGTGGTTTAGTTTCTGGTTACTTTTTATTGGCGCAGTGGGGGCTCCATTCGTAGGTGTCAGTACATCGTCCTCTTTTGCATGAATTTGTGCAGTGTTCTGAAACGATTTGGGCACTGGTACTTTCTGAGTCAAAATAATCACCCCTCCAAAAAAATGGATGATTTGATATATTTTGATATTAAACACCTCATTTTGTGGGTCCATTGGTACATTTGACCCATCTCTTCACAGAGACTGGCAGGACTGGCAATTTATTGAGAAGAGCATGACTAGAGGCCGGGTGGTGCTGAACTGGTTCGTAACTGGGGTTCTACTCCATTTTCAAAATGGGATAAGCCACGAATTGGGGGACGTAATTGCCAGGGTCAACCACTGAGTGGGATGATCTAGAAGCCTAGGAGCGCCTAGGGGGCTGCGGGGCTGGGTGTTGACCACTTCCGACCTCTTCCATGTATCAGGCGCGGAATGGTACTTGAACAGATCAGACACTCGGCTGTTGGATATGTTTGTGTTTTTTTTAGTTGAGGTATTCCAGTATATCACACCGACATCCTAAATATTTGCTCAAAGAACTCAGGCCAATGCAAGGAGATCATTCTTCTGCGGACAGTTTGCTGAAACATCGAAGGGTCGTAAAACAGAAACAACCAAAATGCATCAAAATGCACTGTTTGATTTCATTGTTTTTAGATGTTTTTAGAGTGACTTGATGCCGTTTTCAAGGTTGTAAAATGGTTTTGCAAAGGTTCTGCTGGTTTGCACCTGGCATAACACTGGTAGCTTGGTATAGCCCAGGAAGCGATCTACCAGTCCGTGGCGCATGCCTCCCCGGCGGGAGCCATCATTCGCGTGGGAGAACAGGTACATCCTTTCAAGCCACTGGGTCCAATGTTGCTGGTGTCCACTGGTGCCGGGTTGCAGTTCATCATTTAAGGTGAAGGTGTATCATCAACTCCAACCACCACAGTCAGACCATCAACTCCAACCACCACAGTCAGACGTATAGTATCTCTCTGTTTGAGTTGCATGGAACTTGTCTTGTGGAACGCCATAGCACTCGATGATGTATAAACTGATGGGGAAGTCATGGGAAGTCCATTCTGGGTTTGGAGTTTCTCCAGCTTGTTTCAGAAACACCCAGGGTTTCAAGCTGCTCAAATGAACAGTTTCGATGTGATGAAAGTCGATGAACAAATGCGACATTAGAAGCACAGACTCGACTGCACAATGCATCAATCACAGAAGAAGCTGCAGATCTACGATTCTTAAAGATTCTTAAGATGCAAACCACTAGCCCTACAATCCCATCCCTCTAATATACTATACTAAACATGCCCGAAATGGTCCCAAATATGTGTAAATCCCGGCAAAAAACACATGTTTCTGGGTAGTGTTGAATACTAGGGGGAAGGGATTATTCTATTTTTGACCCACAAATTGAGGGCCTAAGGCATCTTCCACCTTTCGGCAGCTGCATCATTGAGGCGTCGATCGCTGATGCTTCACTCTCCACAGGCAGGGAACGGTAGAGTCTGTGGAGGGTCCAGTACAAAGGCCATTTCTTGGGTAATTTCTGGAGCTTGGTTTTTGTGACAGGTTTCCTCCTCAACATCAAGGTTCCAAAACTGTTCCATCATGTTCCATCCACATATACTGGAAATCACAGCCAAAGATATGGCCACTCCCCTAGGAATGAGATATAAAACACGACAAAAAACGGTTGATTTGTGGCTTTCTTTGGGGGCCCAATGGCTGAACCCATTCGTGGAGGCTTGGAGACCCGACGTTGGCTTTGTGGTGGTGCTTTGGCAAAAGCGGGTGATGCTGATACCGGTTGGGCCGGTTGGCTCACCGTTTAGGGTGAAGCAAGAGTAGATAGAGTTAGAGTGGATAGAGGGGTGAACATTTGATCACAGAGTTGGCCACCACTGGACCACTTGGAAGCACATTGGAAACTTAGATATACCTAGAGCAATTTGTTTTGTATTTCATGTTGGGTCTATTGGGTAGATCTGGGTTGCACGCCAAGGCCATGAAGTACAAGCACGTGCCGTATGGCGTCTTGCCGTCTGTTACGGCGATGAGGTGGTGATGCGTATTTAGCGCGTGGCTAAAGCAATGGGTCCGTAGTAGATTCTGTTGATTTTTATAAGAGTTCCTTGAGAAAATGATGGAGTGAATATGTTTTGATGGTTATGTTGATTTTGATGTTCAAAACATTCTGATTGAAACAGTGGTTGAGAGATTTGGAGATGTTGATTTCCAAATTGAGATGAAAGAAACTCCAGCTTTGCCCAACTCCCTTGGCTTTTCACCAAGGCCCAGGTGTTTGGCCCGCTTTTTGGTTCCTGAACAGCGATCGGCCCTGGCCCAGTGGTGACTTGACCGAGCTGGGGAGTGGCCAAACATGTCCAATTCAAGGCCTTCATGATGATTCATTGTAACTTTATGTCATAAGTTGTCAATAGTTGTTGATAGTTGTTAATTGTTGTATGAAGTTGTTGATATTGCCGTCTTTTTGGTGATTTTACTAGATATCACTTGTTGGGCTATCCCCCACCAATAGTTGGGATAATCCCCATGGTACTAGCCCTTTTCAAGGCGGAGAACTTGATGTGCTGGAGTGTCTTGGCAGACGATTCTCTTTGCCTTGCAAGTTTCAGGGGAATGAAGTGGGCCAAGTGACATGAATCTTATGTGGCTTCAGATGGTGAACTTGGGGAGGCACCAGACAAGAAGAGCAAAACAAGATATATCACAAATTAAATCACACAATGTTGACACCATAGTTGTATGAGGTCCGGTCCCACATCCCAACAACTACTCCCAACAACTACCCCCCACAACTACTCCCAACAACTACTCCCAACTGTTGCCAAGTCACTGGGGGTTATCGGGTTGTCGTCACCATGGTGGGAAACCCCCAAGTAGTACCAGCTTCCCCGGTGCACATCTGGAGCTCAGGTTCGCCAATGATGAAACGGCCAAGGTGACCTTCCACACAGATCAAAACTGCAGCAGCATGGCGAACATTTGGAATGCCGAAATAGTCATTGCATTTGCTGAGATTTCCCTAGTCATCCTATGGAGGGGTCTCAATTCTTTTGACATCATTCCATCAATTCCATCCTATTTTGAGTGGAAAGTACTCAAACATGGCAATGAACAATCCCCCCTTGTATTTTCCTGCCAGCCACATTTGATTCCCAGAGGAGCATGAGGTGTCGTATCTCCAGGGCCAGAGCCCCCTGTCGCAACGTTAGATGGATCTCAGGTCTGAACGTTCCCAAGATGCTGGAGTGCTCAGCGCAGGCGCTGGCGGATTCAGGGGTGCGTCCGTCTCGGTATCACCGTTTTTTGTGGCTTCAAAACCCGATTTTTGTTGTCAGTTCAGCTCTTGATTTTATGGAAATAAGGATTGAAAAAATATATGTTTTTTCCGGCAGTTCATGACCCCACTCTTTATATGCAATATGTTCCCAGTGCTGTTGTTGATTCCCTGCCCAACCCAATGTGGGAAACCATCAACAATACCTGATTATGCTGGCGATTTGAGAAAACTGCAAGAACTATTGGTAATTGTATGTATGTCATTGATTGTATATAATTGTAGGGTTTACCAGGCTAGTGTTCGATGATGCGTCATCCTCATGGTCTGGGCAGAGGACCAGCAACCTCTCAATGCACTCCAAATGGGTCAATTTCATTTCATGTCTGATGCAGGAATCATTGAAAACCTTCAAATCCATTACTTAATTTGACTTGGGAATCGCAATCCCATCCTCCGTTCACATCCAGAAGCCGGGGTTCTGTTGGGGATTTACAGAGATTTACATGGCACCATTGAGGTGGTGCTTAATATTTGGGGATATTAGAGGGAAGGAACTATATATATATATGCATATACAATCATATACATACGTTATATATATATATATATATGTGATTTATACATATTATGGTGTATCGTCTCATGGTGTAAATCCGCATCTTTCACGGTCGCGTAATTCTCCGCGATCGCATCTTTCACCTTGCCAGATGACTGGAGTGGATACCGACATGGCTGGGGGCTCTCAGCAGGAAGGGAATAAAGTAAGGACAATGAGGGGTACATGATACAAACCAATGATTTATGATGGCATATATAATGTAATGTAAAATAGTGATATACCTATATGTACATATATTTTTTGCATATACTCGTAAGTATATCAATCATCAGCGTAAGATGTACGATTCAAATCTGTGATCACATTGGCTGATGCTCAAAGAAACAGCTAGACCCAGCCGAAAGGCTTTCCCAAGCGAAAACACTGGGCCCCAAGGGGCGAAACCCCTAAAGTCTTGTGACAGAAAAATGAAAGCGGGGAAAACCTGTGGAAATCAGAGCCCTCCTGAATTGGTTTCAGCGAAATTCAAAGGTGAAACTGCTAGATTTCATTGTGAACACATGTGAATACAGTACTGGATTCCTTCGAATTCCCTACATCACGCCATTGAATGCTATGATTGTTAGCCAAATGCACCGCTATTGATGGTAAATTGCCAGATTTCATAAGTCCACGTCATTTCAGGCGGACCCCAATTTCTGGCAGATATTGATGTTTTGAAGTGTTTCAAATCTATTCATTCCCTTGGTAAAAACTACAGCCAACAACTCCCTAGTGTGCCCCGTGGCCGTCAGATTACGAGCTGCCTGACCAACTACTCCGGCAATGCCCTGGGGTGCATGCCACCGCAGGCGCCGGATTTGTCCCAGTTTTTTGGCCGAAGAGATGGCCTTCCAAGAAGCTGGTCATTGGGGAAAATGCCAGAAAGTCTGAGGCGTTGTCCTTACCCTCTGGTAAACTAGCAGTTTGCTATTGAAAATGGCCAATAGAAATAGTGGATTTTCCCATTGAACATGGTGATTTCCCATAGTTATGTTAGTTTGCCAGAGGGTACATCTTGTGAATCCCCCAAATCCATCCAAATCCATCCAAACCAGTGAAAATCGTCGAGCAAAATAACCACCAAAGTTGGGGTCAAGATGGCACTTTCGGACAATCCAGCCACGCAGGTGCGAAGAGACGGTGAATGGCACCCTGGCACGGAATCAGTGGTGATACCCTGGGTAGCTTTGTGTGTCAGTACAGCCATCGGATCACCCTGCTACCTACTTGACTACTTGTGTACTGGCTCAAGTTCACAGTCAAACAAGTGGTTTGATGAGCCTTTAAGAAACAGGCGTTGTCATGCCAGAAGCACCAAAATTCCAAGAGCTTGGAATTGAGCAAAATCACAGCCCGTCTCTGCACGCCGTTAACCACTTCGAGACTTGGAACAGAATTATTTTATGCAACTTGAATTGACTTGAATGACCTAGAAGCGCTTCCAAAGCCAGCATCTAGAAGTCCTTCTCAGAATGACACTACACTTTTCCAAAAACCCACCCCTTTTTGGAAGTTCAACAAACAGCTTCAACATGCACAACCATATTTTCAGATCCAATGGGGCGCTTGGCACATGTGTTGCTTCAACCCCACTGGCCACTGGAGACAGATGCAGTGCATGACGCATGGAGTGCACCTCGGACTGCAGGGTACGATCTAGGTCTGAAAATTGGTGATTTACTATCAAATAGCAGTCTTAGTACAACAAATTATGATGATTAATAGCTGCTATAGCTGGATTTAGGGGTTTTCTAACATTTCAGTCCATTCACGACAAATCCATTTTGAATGTTCCTGCGGACAAGCAGGGTTGTTTTGTTCATTTATATACGTGAAAATTGAATAATCGAAGGAAGTTTAGAAGTGAAACTTCCGACAATATGGACAGTTGAAAAGCAGAGGTGAGAAAAGTCAGAAATGAGAAGATCAGAGATGAGAAAGNTCGAAGGAAGTTTAGAAGTGAAACTTCCGACAATATGGACAGTTGAAAAGCAGAGGTGAGAAAAGTCAGAAATGAGAAGATCAGAGATGAGAAAGTCAGAAGAGAGAAGATAAGAGATGAGAAAGTCAGANGCGAAACACTGTGTTTTTCCAATGTTTTGTGGCTCCGGAGGGTCGAAAAGTAGGCTCGCTAAAGCGGCGGGTTCGGAGACATCTCGGCAGATGAGAGATGAAAAATTGCACGCCGNGTTCGTCAGTTAGTGAGTTAGTTAGTCAGTTAGTCAGTTAGTCAGTTAGTCAGTTCGTTAGTTTGTTAGTTAGTTTGTTAGTTAGTTTGTTAGTTAGTTAGTCAGTCAGTGAGTCAGTCAGTCAGTCAGTTAGTCAGTTAGTNNTTCGCTCTGCCATCCATCATTCACAGCAACTCACCTTTCCTATAGTTTGCTATTCCTGAAACTTCCGCCACCGCCTTGTGCGGTACTACTGGTATAAAGTTGACAGTTGTACGGAGTTGTAAGCTGACAACTTGAACAAAAACTGGAGCCCTGCAACTCTGCCCACGAAACAAATTCTCACTTGCAAGAATTGGATCTGGAAGGAAACATTGCTATACTCCATTGGAAAAACGGAGATTGAAAAGACAATTCCAGCCCTCAAAGTTGGCCGAGAGAAAGTGCCGTGCTGAGGACTTTCTGTGTGCCCCGCGCAGCTGTAGAACGTGACCTGGCCACAAGTTGATTGGACAAATTTGGGACTTGAATGGACATGATATATTCATGATATTGTCAGATCAAAGATGACCACTGTTGTTGAAAACAGTATTAATCTTCAGTCTTCTCTCTCAGGAATGATGGACCCCAAGTATCCCCAAGAGAGGAATGATGTTTGGATGGGTTGACATCAAATATGTGATGATCACAGATGATCACAGGGGATAGCTCTCAATACTGTGGACCTACAAAGTCCATTGTGCTTTGGTCTTGCCAAGATCGGTTTGCAGTTCATGCATCCAGTGACCATCATAGCTGGAAAGAAAGCTCACCAACAAGGTCTTACTTGAGAATGCGTCTCACAATGGGATCATAAAATGGCTTGTTTACTTCAGCTTGAAATGATGGTAAAAGTCGGTTCAGTTCAGAAGATCTCTTTTTGGGAAGACACTCAAATTCGATGGTGATTCAATGTTAATGTATAGGTTCATTGTCTTGTTTGATCTTGTTTGCATATATTTTCCCTACCAAGATTCCAAGAATCGTCATCATGTTCCCAGAAATTCCATGGGTTACCCTGTGGTTATTTAAGATAGCCATGGAAAATGGCTAATTTTGGATGATTTTTTCATTAAAACCTCCATTTAGAATGGATTTTCCATGGCTATGTTAGTCATAACCAGAAGGTAACCCTCATTTTCCCCCATGGGAAAGTGGTCATGAATTGCTACACATCTCAGGTCTGGCCGCGCACAGTTCCTGCCTGGGCACCTGGTAAAGCTGTGGTCCTTTCATGGGATAATCATGATTACCCTCTGGTAAACAAACATAACTATGGAAAATCACCATTTTTTATAGATACATCAACTATAGATGGGCCATTTTCCAGAGCTATGTTGGTTTACTGGAGGGTAACCATGATCAACCGAAGCGTTTTGGAGTACCCGATTTCTAGAGACACCCAATTGTCAGCTATAATATGCTATAATTACAGATACGCACACAGATCAATACGTGTAGCACCAGACACCTCTCACTCGCAGAGCTTTGACACTTTGCCAGATTTTATGCAACCAGACTGTTGGAAAAGATCAATGTGTCACCATGAATGCGACCGTGAAATGTTCAAGAAGTCGTGCTCTGAATGGCCGCAGCTCCTATTTTCCAGCTCTCGAGACTTGAAATACATTTACTGTAGCTTCCATCATGGCGCGGCTCAGTGCCCTTTTGGTTGCTATGGCCACCATGGCCACTGCACATGGCGAAGATTGTGAGACTTGCGATGGTGCCACGTTGCTTCAGACTCAGGGCAAAATGACGGAGTCAACCGATGAATCAGCAGTAACGATGCGGGATTGTGCTGCATTGTTGGAGGACATTGGGTTAAGCTCTGAAAACCCTTTACCAGAAACAATTTCAACCAAAAGTAGAAACATGTTATTATATATTCCATTATATTCCCACTGTTTGTTGATCACATAACCATTTCTTGATAGTTGAAGCGCAATTTTGCGTTCAGGTCCATTGTTTTTGCTGAGTACATCACATCCCCATATTTTTGTTGGTAAAGATCCCAAAGTTGGTTTAACTCCATGTTGACTGGTATCAGCAGATTGTTGGCTCTCCCTCTTCCCCACATTTTTCCTCCAAAAAAAATTGTCCAAAAACTCGAAAAAACCAACCTCCCTAGAACGAAGACTGTGACTTCGAGACCGAGCCCAAAGCCCAGTTCCACTGCGAAGTGGAGCACGCCTCGCGCATGGTCTACGCCACCTGGGTGAGACCCGGGGCCAAGGTATTGGAGGTTGGAGCCCGCTATGGCCATGCCACCTGCATGTTGTCCAAAGTCCTAGGCTTGGACGAAAAACAGGACCGGGAGAGCTGTTGGTTGGCTTTTTTTTAAATGTAGCTAGGGGTTAAGAAGTTCAATAGAAGCTATGTTGGGTGTAATTTTAAGATATTTCAAGATAATCCAAGCTGTTTTATTTGGTGTGAATGATTGTACATTTTTGCCAGTTTTACTGGCACTTCCAATAAAATTGATGAGTTACCCTCTTCGTTTACACTATTTCCGCTTCTGGCGGTGTTTGGGGTATTGGAGCAACCATGTAGGAGGATGGAACGGTAAACCTCAACAGCCTCGAGAAAGACGAAAAGAAGCAGACTTCCGGCGCCAAGTTGGTTTCGTCCGACGCGGATCCACATATCTGGGACATTTTGGAAGGCAATCTGAAGAAAAAGGGCTGCAATTCTCAAGTGGTGAGGGGAACCGTCGGCTCCAAGAGTTTCAAATTGATCACTCCAACTTGGATGAAGAGGGATCGAAATGCAACAGGCTACAGTGCTTTCACCGCCAAGGCTGACGACCCACACCCTGGAATCGTGGTCCCAGCACACTCCGTGAAGTCTCTCAATGTGACCTTTGACACGTTGGCCATCGATTGCGAGGGATGTTTCAAGACCTTTTTGAAGGAGAAGCCGTGAGATGACACAGCATGAAGTTCTGTCAAGCATTGTTGATAAATAATATATATATATATATTATACATTATATACACATTATATTATACAACATTTTATAACTATCTATAACTATAAATTTTATAAAACTATATTTTATTTATATAATAATTATATGACATATATGTGTGTATATGAGTTTCCGTCGGCTGTGTCATAGTTTGTCTGAAAATACGTACCCGGGTACCCACGCTGGTTGATCATCATTATCTCAATCAAAATGGTCATACATTGGAGAGCATCCTCCATTTTCAGATACCCTCCGTTTCTTGTCCGTGTTTCAAAGACTCGATTTGCCTCAAGATGGCAGGAGAATCCCGATTTGTTGAAGACCCTCAAGATGATCATTGTGGAAGTCCACCCTGGTGCCTTTGTCAAAAAGAAGGGCCATAAACATACGAAAGAAGAGAGAGTGGTGGACGAGCTTGTGAAGCAGGGATGGCATTTGAAGCACTCGATTATGGATCAACGAATTCTCTGCAAAGGACCTTGCGAACCCCGCTGCAACTTGAACTGGCTTGAAAAACATGCTCGCAAATACTATGGAAACCAGTACTTCTAATGTCGTGGGATCTCGCCAGAGGACTTCGCCAAAATGCCTAGAAAAGTGTGACTTTGCACCGGAAACGTGAATGTGTCATCCAGGAGGGCCACAAAAAACTCATTTGGGCAGACTTTAGCCAAACAAGCTAAACGCCACATTTTAAGGACGGATTATGGATTCTCACTTTTTCTGACTTAACCTCCACCTTTCCGGGTCAAATTCCAGCATCTTGCTTGGTAGAAAGATCAATTCCGTGAAATAATTAGTGTATATTAGTGTTTTTTCCCCACTATATCCCTAAAAAATCAAAGAAATGCCATGTTTGTGTTGGAAAATGTTGGAAAGCCACCATTTTTCTGGGGTGAACCTCCCTTAATGCCTCGGTGTCTCTAAGGAGTTTCGAGGGTCGTGACGACGAGCCCCCGGAGCCGGACCAGGGTGGGGGTGGCACAGACGTGGCGAAGCCCTTCAGCGCCTTGGAAGGAGTTGCCATGAGGAGGTCTGTAAAGATGGATGAAACCTATTTGAGTATTTTTAGATGGGTTAAAAACAAGTACAGTAGTTAGATTTGGTGATGAGCTAGCTATTAAGGATACCAGCGTTTTTGCCCACAGGTTTGGGAATGGGGGCTCTGACCATCAAAAGGGATTTACCAACAGTGAGTAGGGATAAATCTAAAAAATATGGATTTGCCACCAGGTGTCGCTGAAAATGAGGGATGGCCCCCAAATTTACCGCACCTTTGATCTATTCTAATAGGGAACCAGTGAATTTAGGGTGTTGAGCAGCAGTGCCCACCAAATGTAGGTAAGTAGGGGTTATACTACACCTACACTTTTTATAGGATAATCATTATTGACCCACCTATGCATCTATGGGCTGGGAACCCCTACCAAACAGCCAGCACAATAGATGATGCTAATAAAACGGGCATTGCGCAGTGGGGGTCAAGGCATTAGGTACCAATGGACCCACTCAAATGGCTGGTCATTTTGAGGATCTGAAGCCAGACATAACTTGAGAGGCTCGTAGTTTTGACAAGTACCCAGTTCAACAGTTGGCAATGGCATTGCAGTTTTGCCTCAGTTCGAAGGACCACAAAATCTCGTGTTTTTTGTCATTCTACTGTTGAGAAATGGGGTATTTGTTTCTCAGGTCATTCACGCCTTGTGGTTTACGTTTTCTGAGTCTGTGAACAAATCATCAAAAAGGTATACAACAGGGAAAAAGGGCCTCAGGTCAGGTGTGGCACTGATCAGTATTAATCATGAATCAGAGAAGATCTGCATTTGAAACTCAAATTGATCATCTATTGACTTACTGCAATAAACGAAGATATCGCCTGTTGATTGCCTCAAGTGGCTTCTCATTTTGTGCGGGCTATGACAAGAGTCGAGGTGTGAAGTGGAGTGCCGAATGGAAGACCATGCACGACATCCATCAGCTTCAGAAGGTGCCAGTTATTGGTGAAATTTGCCAAATGGATTATATGATACACTATGATACAATATGATACAATATCAACAACATACTATGGAAATGTATGGAACTATTTTGTTGGATGATATACGCATCAATATATGGAACTATTCTTTCTTAGGGAAGACCATGTGCCTTTCGCAGTTTCAGACACCCCAGCTGATCTCAGCGAGATGGTTCCATGGTTTTTCCACTGTACTCCGGAAGCCCAAAAAATGACAAGGGCTATGCTTCTGATTCTCCACTAGAAAGGGCATAGGGTTCAGTCAGTGCAGTCCTTGTTCCATTCCGATATCGGCCGCAGGTGGCAGGACCTATGACAAAGCTGGGCTGGCTCTTCGCCGGAGTTTTTTCGAAGCATCAAGGGGTTGATGGAAATGTGGAAGTTGGCGGTCAACATCAAACCACATAACCCAACCTTTTGTTAAGATAGATTAAACATCCATAAACATCCCATTCCAATGTATTCTCATCATTTTTTGGATGGGAGCAGAAGGGTAATCACTACTGGATTTTGACGGATAGTTGGGAAGATGAGTGCGGAAGTCCTGGGAAAGAGGACATTCCTATAATTCTAAATGCTCTTGATGCCACGAATAGCCCAAAGACCTGACATGTCTATAGGGTGCGCCCCAGCGATCGCACGCCAACGTTTGACAAATTTCATGTATTATCATGACAGCCACTAGCAGCTGCTGGAAGCTATCCGACGGGTTCATTTGGCTTAGCTGCTGGGCTTGTGGAATGGGAGTTACTCAACGGGATCCACCATCTGTCACTCTGCCTGTGTGTCAGCCCCTTAGGTTGCAGTCGGCGTTGGCATTTCTTATTCTCCTGCCATGCTGATGCAGTACGTCCGGTGATCCCTGCATTGGTTGGAGCAGCTGGGGCTTTTGGGGGTTGCCAAACAATCAAATTCCTATGCCGATGTAATATCCCCTTGTATCCCATTTAGAATCATTTAGAGTAATTGCAGTGAATAAAATCCGGCAGAGAAAAGGTTAAAATATAATGAGATATGCCAACGCCAACAAGATGTATGGCTCCACTCCTAACTTGGTTTACAGTAAATATATTGAAAGTTGACTTGGAACCCCGTTGTTCGACTGGTCAGGATGGTAAGAAGCCTGTTTTTTCTTGTGCATAAAATAACCTGTGTACTTAACTGAAGGAAGTGATCCAAGGGGCGCCTCCACCCCACCTGCCAGGGGGAAGAAGAAAAAGGGCGAGGAAGAGGAGGTCGAAATTTGGTTCTGGTTCCTGATTCCTTCGGGGAGATCGGACAGCGGGTATGGCCAGAAAAGAACCAAAAATTGCATTCTGGAAAGATAGCATATGAAGTAGTACTACTTTAATCTCAATCTTCCACGTTTCTTTTTTGGGTTGGCCTTTGGCAACAGGCCCCGTGGGACTTTCTTGAAATCATCATCAACCCAGCAGAGATGCCAATCATCATTGAGCATTGTTTCTACAAGCTATTTCTCATAGGAGACTGTGTGGTCTGTGTACAACTACCATAGACCCTCATCATAATATATCCTAACCTGATCTACCTATGAACCATGGTGATTCACTCCACTCGCGTCAGCCAACCTTTTTGGAGAAGAATCCTGCTGAAGCGGTAAAGCCAATCAACCCAATAAACCGCCAAATTTAGCAGACATTTACCAGAAAGTGACATAAGTTATCCCCAGACACTAGCGGTCTCCACAACTCCCAGCCCTGCTTTTTGGGAGGTTCCCGCCGATGCCGCGGCGGCGCCCGCCGATGCCGCCGCGCCCGCTGCGCCTGCCGCCAAAGCTGCGGCAGCGCCGGCGGCATCCGCCGAAGAGGCAGCCGCGTGAGGCCGGGACCATGGACAGCAAGGGTTCAAAGGGGGCATTGAAGGGAGAAGGGATGAGAGCCAGTCAGACCAACATCTGGATATCGTTGTTGATGATCATAGACGATGAAGCAGCTCTACAGAATCTACAGTTTCTCCAAATTGCTGTTTTTTTGTTCCAAAGGAATCTGAGCCAACCATCATGAACATGATATATTAGAATATTGTTCGATCTGGACTGGAACCACAATAGAGCCATGCAAAATACCACTGTTGATTGGTTCAGGGGGTTGTACCAATTGCTTTAGGGATTATAAACTCACAATAGGGAGACCAATTTGCCAACCAGATCTTGACCAGGGCCCAGGGTTTGATGGCAAAGGACAGTGAATCAGACTGGAAAACACATATCTGAATAGACAGCGACAAATGCACTGGAGAAGTACCGGGTCAACCGAAGCAAGCCAGTCATTTACCTTGTTGCCAGGACCCATGATTTCATTGGCTTGGCTCAGGGGAGAATATGAGACGTCCATATTTGATGGGTAAGAACATGATTTCCTGTAGTTATCCCGATGATTATATGATATATTTCTTAGGGAAAAGCAATGAACCATAGCCATCCACCTGGATTACTGTGACTTCTTGCTATTTCTGCCGCGATCCCTGCGCCATGCGAGCTTCAGCATCACAGCGGAATGCCGCGAGCAGCACAGCAGAGCAGCCAGAACTTCTATCAGAGTCTTGGTGTGGAGTCATTCCTTGAGACATTGAAGAAATGGGATTTTGACCATTGAAAATGGAGGTAGAACCCATGGAACATGGAGATATAAACAGTAGAATAATGTATAAGTATATACAATTAAGAAGCAATGAACTACTCAAAGAACATGGAAGCTGTCTAGGCATGGGGCATCCCCCCAAAAGAATGATAAAAATGGTGCATGCTTTACATATCTAGTTGGATACCAAGAACCCTCTGGCAATTGGTTGGGAGCTTTGAGCTTAGAGGCATGGCCTGTGACCAAAGCCCCCTTGACTTTAAGACTTTGAAGCAGCAGAAAAACAGACAGTGCCTGACAGACATCCTGCCCCAATTTTTTTGGCAAGGGAAAGACTTCGTAGCTTTGACGGCCACCAGCTGTCAGGATTTTGGGCGTTGAAGCAAACGCCAGCCCTGCGGAAATCCGCGCCGGGTACAGGCGGAAAGCCTTGGAGGTGCATCCTGAGACTCGGATTTTTTGGTGAGTCAGTGATTTTTTTTCAATGCCTCAGGCAACAGTGGTTGGTTAATATGCATCAATGGCCATTTCAGGTACCCAAACTGGAGGTACTGTACCATCTATTACCATACAAAGCCATAATTGGGGGGGAGATCCCCTTACATAGCCCTTCCATAGACCTTATTTATGGAAGGTACCTCCAGTTTAGGAAACGGCCACTGAATACATGTTAATAATGCATGTTAATACAGCCTTATTGTTGGGGGTGTCAGCTTTGGGAGGGGTGGCTGAATATCCATGATTTTAGATTTGTTTGAAGATGTGTTTTGTTGTTCCGCATTGATGAACGTACCATGCTATTGAGGTTTGACATGTTTTGAATAGCTCATTGGTGATTTTTGATTTTCTGAGTACTGATCCATTTGCGGAATCTACTGGGGAACATGGTTATGTTCTGGTTTTTCAGAACTGGCTAAGGAAAAATTAAAAGAACCCTATAGTTGGGGAAAAACACAGGTGGTCCTGTAACATTTCTCAAAAACCTACCCATTGATGGTTGGTGGTTCCATTCTCTTCCATGCAACTTGGGCTGACAATCCCAACCGACTAAGGTATCCACCAAGCAGCATTTTGGGTTTGTCCGAAAATAGGCTACCCCACTCACCACTCCATCCAATGAGTTTGAATATAGCAATGTTCCCCATTGTACTTGAAGATACGCTCTCGTATCTTTCATGGCAATGGAAAATCATCCATTTACTGTACATCCATTCAAAATTTAAAACTATATTTGCAATTGATTTTTGAATTCCAATGCCCATTTATAGGGGACTTCCCATTGCCGTGTTAGACTTCCAGAGGTATCTCCCCTGGACAAACCCTGTGACTGTCGCACAGCTCCAAGGACAAGGGGGGAACGGCGGCAGCCTTCCAGCGTGTGAAGCTGGGCCGAACTCGTCACTTTTGGTACGGAATCCTATGGTTTGGGGGTTCAAAGGTGAATATTTAGAGAAGCAAAAAAATGGGGATGTTGAACAGCACATGGACAGTCAACCTAACAAAAAAATCCATTCAGAATGTGATCATTACTGTGATTTAAACTGCTCAAATACATCGATAGTGATGATGGAACCTGGAAAGCCTGCTCGACTTCTCACCAGCTGGACAAATAGCGTCCCCATGTCCCCAGCAACCAGCGGTAGAAGGGGATGTCACAAGGGTTTTCGCCTATCAGTTGGGCTGGTCATAGCTGGATAGTCTTGGAGAACCAGCTTCACAGTCTGGATTTCTTCTATTGACATCTATTCGATTCATCAACTCTTAGTCATCAACTCAAAGAGTCAACTACATATCAAGGTGGTTTATGGTAGATATATTTAGTGGGGGTTCTAAACCACCAAACATATCCGTGGGGGCACTACTCAAACCACAAGACTAGAAATGATCATGATTTGAAGGGGTCCGAATTCCGAAAATCGGCAGTTCTACCTTAAATAGGTCATCCCATCCTCAAAACTGGGGCAGCCCATGGCCCAAGGATTGCAGCCTTCGAGCAGCTCACCGATCCCTCCCTCCGCCACGCCCACGACCAGCGGCTGGCCCCGAAGCCCCCGACGGCGCCAGCGACGGCGCCTGCCGCGGCGGGGCGCGGAGCGGCCAAGCGCCCCAGGCAGGAGACGCGCAAGGCGAAGACAGGGCGGAAGAAGACCAACAAAGACGTGGAGAAAACAACTGGTGTCTTGGCCTGAAAAAACGTTGAAGGATTTGCGGGGGTGACCAACAGGTTAGACGATTTGATGGGGTGAAGGGAGTTGATCACTTGGTCGATTGGCTTACTTGGGTCCGGTTTCGGGTCTTGATCTAGTGCGATCTGGTGGTGCACGCTGAAAACAACAATGGCTGATCAGACGGTCCGGGGTTTCATTGTTTGGCTTAAGCAGGTCAAAAATTTGCACCACATCTGATGTCAAGCCACCCAAGGCAAGCGCAAAGCCGCAAGCCCATCATGTCCGCCACAGAAGCCTTTGCGACTGGAACCACCAGAGAGGGCTCCGAGACAGCGCGGAAGAGACTTGGCGATCTCGGATCCAACTTCGCCATGCTGGAACGGTTGAGCGGTCGCTATGAAACCCCTGGCTGGTTGATGGTTGTATGGGTGTGGGCCCACAAGAGTACAATCTCAACTTTTATCTATATCCATAGACATAGTTTTTTTCCCCATAAGGTATGATGGTCGTTCAACAGCAGCATTGCCAAGTGCGTCAATGGTCGATTCCAACAGCTGTGGCAGATTATTTTCATGCCCAAAAGGACAGTGAAGGAGTGTTGTCACCATTGGAATATCACCATAGGCATCCATGGGGTCATATGATCTCAGAGGTGTTATTGTCCTGGGTACCCAGGAGCAAGCAACAAGGAGATTGCGAAGAAGCGACTGACCGCAATCGTTGAATTGCTCAAGTGCATCTCCTCCTCAGATGCTGGGATTTCCCAACTTCAGCACTCATGTTTCGCGATCTTTTGTAGGCCCACGAGTTTTTGAGAGCAAAGTGGATGTTTTGTCTTGGGCACCAGTAAAGGCCCTACCAGTGCCTAGGGCCTACAAGAACATCCAAGTTTAGTTGAGCCGGGGTATTGTTGCAGGAACGACGCCACATCTTCACACATCGCCTGTCACAAGAACAGCGGCTGGAACTGGAGTCGTTTATGCAATTGCTGCGCGACCGCGACGGCAATGGACAGGATGCCCATGCTGGCCCTGAGCAATCTCAGCTGATTCCCCAGCGCCTGGGTACGTTTTCTGAATCTTTGTCATGGAGTCCTGGATTTCTTGAATATGATGTGAATGGGTGATCATGCTTGTCATGACTTCCAGAAACATCACACTTTACAAATGCAGAGAACTTACAGATTACAGGAGTAAATTGAACTCTTAAGGCCAAAGCATAGAGACTTTCCACCCAAAACGTTGGGAACTTCCTGCGAAAATCACAGGTATTTTTCATTGCAAAAAATTGGGAACTAGGACCTTCGCCAGGCGAAGTCAATGGTGACAATTTGACAAGGATTCACATTTTTTTTTTGACGTTCCATCATATCCCCATTATTGTTGGTTTTCTACTCCCTTTTAATTCCGCTATTTCTGGAGTCCAAACCCACACATCCAACTTGAGGACCCTGCCAGAGCCACCAAGCACCCCTTCGCCTCCCGAGTGTGCCCGACTGAGGGATCAGGCAGAACTGGGGACATCTCAAGCTTGGGAATCCTAAAATCCAGGGGGTCAAGACCAGATTTCCACGTATTTTTGAGGCTGAGATAGACAGTTTAGAGTTTATTTGGCTTTTGTAGAGTTGGAACTAAGTTTGCCCATGCCATCCAAGACCAAAGGTCTTTGTTTATGGAACTGTCTGAATGAAGATTTGCTTACTTTTGAAAGCACACGTGTTCAAACTTAGATCCTTTGCATGTTTGAATTGGTATATATCGAAGCTGACAGCCAACGTTGGGCACCTTTCAAAAGCTTGGCCTGCACGACATTCCGACATTTGGCATCACACATCCTCGCATAGATGATTCCCCAGTTCAAAGTGTTCCAGACAGTATAATCAAATCATCCTCTTTAGATGATCTCCCTAATTTCCTGGGGGATGTATAGTCTCAATTGATCTCAATTGCCCAAAGTGGGACTTGGCCTGTCACATCCGTCTTTCCATGGATTTCCAATGGATTTCACTGGATTCCAATGGATTTCTTGCAGCTGTTCCTCATCCCCCACCGATCATCGCGGAAGGTCCCTGATGCTTCCAGTGCTGTCTCTTCCCCATTGGTGGCACCGCTGCGGCGCCGGCGAAGGGTGGACACTGGGCCATTTCGCCATGTTTGGGTCTGTTCAGAAACGGCTGATTCGCCAGCAATTTATGGCCACTTCATGGGAATTCATGGTACTGTAAGTTGATGAGAATTTTAGATGGCAATATATGGCAAAAATTGGCAAAATCACCTTCTAAAACCATGGGATGGACTGGGGTACCATGGTTTTGGACAAGCCATAATGATGCTTTTATTCATTTTCACCATGGGTGGTTGGTACCATGAAAAGGCTGAAGACTGATGGCTGCTTCCTTTCCGAGGAGCCGGCAGCGCCCTGTCCTCCCGTGCAAAGCCCTGGCGCGTTGCGGACGCGTCGCATCACAGGAGGCATCCACAAGGTGAGGTTTGATACCTTCCGGAAGAGCCACCCGGCAGCTGTTGTGGTAGGGCATCGGGGTTAGGGCTTTGTCTCCTGGTGACTCTGACAGATTCTGAAATTGGAAAAGATCCTTCTTCGGTCATCTAGGAATGGACAGGAATATACAGGAATCATGTTTGGAGGCTGCTCCTGGGGGAAGTCAAGATAGTTCAAGTCAAGCTGGGGAGGAAACAAGTGACAAGACGCATGAAATTCCGGCATGAAATCAAGATACACTTGGCTTGTGTCACATGCCCTCATTTCCAATCTAGGATCAATATAGAAAAGGATGTACATATAAGGGACCAGTTTCACTGGGGTAGCGTTTGGCTCGTGTCAAACACTCGTTCCAAGGAACTGAACAGAGCTTGTTCTACTGCGCCACCGTGGCTGTAGAAGGTTTGCGGATCAAGGCAGTTTGTGTTCGCACCCTTGAGGAAGCCATTGACATTCATCTTTTGATTGCAGCTTGGTGCCACAATGTGCCATGTTGGAGCATGGCAGAGACCCGATGAACTCAGTCATGAAATCCAACTCTGGGTCTCAACTTTTATAGAATATGAACCGCTTGATGTAGAGATGACAATTACATCCACAAGTTTAGATCTCAGCCTGCAGGTTGGTAGGTTGCATGCCTTGGAGTTCCAGACCCATTCAACTGATCTGTGCCAGCTCGAGCTCTGTTTTGGTCAGGAAAAGTCAAACGCTGTTCCCCCATATGAGGAGACCTCCAAGCGCTTTTCTTTATGCTGCATGGATGTTGGTTCTCCCCTGCATGACTCTGGGAAGACCAACGAAGGTTGCCATTGCAGAATGCGTGCGGCGGAATTGCAGCAGTCACATCAAGGACATGGTCTGTGGGGGATTGGATGGACATCCATTGGTCAACAAACTTGGGGAGTATGATGACATAATTGCACCGAAAGAAATCCAAAATCCCACGTTCAATAAGCATTGCAAGGGGTTAATTGTTGCCCATGCATTGGAATAATTGGAGTCTCATTTTCTGGGGCTTTGTGCTTTGAGGGTTGTTTGTTTCCTCACCCATAAACTTTGAAATCCACCCCCAACCGTTTTCTCAACAAAAAAGTTTGGGACCAGCTTAGCACTCGGAAGTTCAATGGAAACACCATAGAGTGCCATAGAGTCTGTAGGGATCCATACTGTAGAGTTTTGCGGAGTTTTTTCTGTTGCAGAATTCATCCCTGAATGGATTGGGATATCGTGGGATACCATCCGGTAATAATTACATGGGAATGGAGAATCCTTCAATTTACAGATGATATTCCCCTCAAAACTTCGAGTAGTACTGGTATTACCCTCTGGTAAACTAACATAACTATGGAAAATCACCATTTTTAATGGGAAAATCCACTATTTCTATGGCCATTTTCAATAGCTATGTTGGTTTACTGGAGGGTATTGGGTGCTTGGGACTTCCCATTGCGATGTTTGATTCCCAGAGGGTACCTTGTGGGATCTTCGGATCCGAAGGACAAAATCCTGCAGAGCATCCACGAAGTGTCAGTGGAACATGCTGTTTGCGAGCAGGACTTGTCCCTTGGTTGCCATGCCAAGTGCTATGATTATCCATTGATCATGATTCTCCAAAATTCCTACTGCTTCAGCAAGAATATGTTTTCCCGCTAATGTATATGTGTAGATATAAAATGATTTAAATTGATAGATACATATATTATCTAAGATTGTATAAGGACAAATCCAAATTGGACTTGACCAAGTGCAGTGGCCACTCATCAGCTGTTGCCAGTTTTTCAGGTCGCGGAAGCTGCGTTTTTACTTCGTCCTGGAGACGCGGCTTTGGATTGGTGTGCCACTGATGACTCCATGTGGCTTGGACACCGGGATGGTTAAACTCTCAATGCATCTCATATCAAAGCTGGATGAACATGAGAAAACTGGTGCAACAAATGAACTATCAACTGGATCAACTCTCAAGTTTTCTGTCTTCATGTCTTCATGCTTCATTTATGTTCATTTATATTCTAAACAGCATCACGGATTCTGCATGTAGAGGGTGAATCGACCCACCAAATTCCATCACCAAGGTTACCGTGTCCGGAACCTTGATGAGTTTGATGACGTGGCTCGGCAGTTGGTGGTGCCTTTTGTGATGCTCTGCTGATGTGTTACATACATATAATACATAATTATATATTGTATATATATACAATTGTATACATACTATCTCTATATTATATATTATACATGCGGCTCAGCAGGCCAATGACAACCAGGTTTGCTTCCAAGAGCCGGTACAAACAAGGAGTGCGAGGATGCCAGAATCCAACAATTTGTTTCTGATAATATCCTGCTACCATGCTTTTTTTGGATGTTCTGTTCACGCAGACATGATATATGTTATTCACCCATGCTCCCAGGGACTGCTTCACTTCCTATGTAACATGGTGGAGCAAAGCGAGAAAAATAGACTACCCGGAGAACTTGCGCAAGAACAACTGTCCCCCCGGATTTGTACATATATTTTAGGCAATAAGAGCTTTTCGCCCGAATTCTTACGAATTTTCAGCTGGAAGAAGAATTCAAACTCAAGGGGGCTGGTATATGTAATATATCATAATACATATTTTCAAAAATCGCATACTGTAGATGTATTCATACACATGAACATTTCATATCGTTTCACACGTTCCAAGCCGCCATTGGCATCAGGTGGTGCTCCGTTTCCAAGCAGCCCGCGGCAACGACAAAATCTTCACCGGCGCCGGGCGCCATGGCATCCTGACGGCTCTTCCGCACCGCGACGTGGAGGAGCGCTGGTGCCAGATCCGCGACGTCTTTCTGGACGTCAAGGAAGGGCGCGGCCAAGATCGGAAGGACCCGGGCGTGGTGCGGAAGAGGTGGAACATGGTGGGGTGATGGGGATCTCATTGGGATATATGGAAGAGGTATTCTGAGGTAACTTCTGTCCCACTGTATATCCCAATGAATCTCTTTCCCACCAACTTTAAGCACTTCCCCTGAAATCATGGTTATAACAGGGGATTTGTCCATATTTGGGACCATACTTTCTGACCTTTCTGGGAGTTTTTAACATGAATGGGGGATGGGATTCATGTCAGAATTATATCATATCCCCATACCTGGAACTAGTATGAAACATCCCATTTCATAGATGGTCTTAAAGCACCTCCTGGAATCCCCGTGAAGATGAACCTTATGATCCACATAAGGTGGTGCCCGCCAGTGGTAAGTTGGTTTGTGAACCACTTAACAAATCTTAACAACTATAGACTATAGATAACTATAAATGTATCTACCATAAAGGCAAGTTATGTCACATATTTTGCAGAATCTGGGAAAACTTATTGATGTTGGTGCAGCTTGTGCCAGGACTGGATGATCAAACTGGATCAGAACCTGGGCAAAGGTGGTGATACAAAATTCAATACCAACAGCCAGGGAGGCGACGGGGTTTATACCTGGTTTTATGTGGGTTTTGAATGGTTTTATGTGGCTGTCCCTTTTTTTCCGTAGAATCACTTGTTTGGTTTAAGAGAAATTCTGCAAGAAAGGAGGTTTGAACCATGATGAACGGATGGATGTCCTTTGAGATTTCCATTGAATCAGTCCCTTGCAACAAGAATGGCGGGATAGAACCAACAATCTGGATGAAAACATGTCTTAACCTGGACAGATGGGGTTATAAAGATATGTCGTGCTATCAAGTTTGAGACTGCTTTTTGACTTGCTAGATGCTACAGAGAATTATTCGAGAACCATCATGCCTCGTTTGCGATGGTGCCCAAACACGAGAAGATCCGGTCATTGGTTTCAGCCGCATTTGTCTTACATGTGTGGCCTTGCAAATACAACAGTTAAGTGAACCCAACTCACTTTGATTTAGACCAAATTTCTGTAAATTTTACTCCCAACGAAGAACGTGAAAATTGCCGGGTTTACAACCTCCTTTACCAGCGGTATTTTGGCAAACGCTATGGGTATCACGTTTCCTCATGCTGCGAGCCCAAGGATGTACCAGAACCGGGCCCCCGTCCGGGACGAACTCTGGCGTCGTTTCAACGAAACCAAGATGCGGCGCTGCGAGAGCGAGCAGCGAAGGTACGAGAAGTGGATGAAGCAAATGGAGGCATGAATGGCTGAGACAATGATCCAAGATGTGGGGGTTTCCATAAATAGGGGCACCCCAAAATGGATGGTTTATAGTGGAAAAGTCGTTTCAAATTGATCATCTGGGGTAACCTATGAACATGCGGCAAGAACTACTACAAGTCTGGATGGATTTGTATAGAGATTTAAAACAGAGTCACCAAAAATTGTGAATGAGATTGGAAAAACCATCAAACATGGCCTTAAGATGCCTTAAGGTTTGGGAGCTTATCATGCATTATTCATGGGTGTTCAAAATGGTCAGGCATGTGAAGAATACGCATTTGGGATCATTTGGGTGTTTTACATTGTTTGGATTTGTTTGGTGCCTTCTTGACCTATTGGTGATGGCGTCAAGGCCAGGGTTGCCGCCCGTGAGGCCAGACAGGAAAGGAAAAGGTGTGCGACTTTGGAAAAGCGGCGCAGGCAGATGGAACGAAATCTGCAAAGGAAGAGACGACGCCAGCAGAAAGCGGATGCTGGGTTCAAGATGCGTCGCGGCATTTTCCCGTTGACGTACAAGTCATACGACATTGCTGACAAAGAATGGAAGACTTAGATCATGAGCTTCCTCCAGAGATCATTCCATTGTCTTTGAGGGAAGCTCGTCTAAGGGGTCAATTTCCGCTTCCTGTGTTCCAGGTTGGGAAATGATGCGCGGCAACCATCCATCATTTTTTTATGCATTTCCTTGGCATGTGACAGTTCGGTTGTGTCGAAGTACTGATTGATGCCACCCAAATCTGACCGTGTGCAGTGCATGTTTGCAGTCAGTGACTGGACTTCAACTTCCGTATTTCTGTCCTCCCCCTAGATAGATAAATAGATGTAGATAGACCCCAAATACCACCCATCATTCTCGAGTATTTGCACAAAATTAATAAGTTATATACACAGTATGATAAATAAAAATACATACAGTATTAGATATTATACACGGATTATATCAACTATACTTCTAGACAACATATATTGTTTCATAGTCTCATTTAGTAATTAATGTGGCAAACCCAATGTCATAAACCAGTTATTTGGGGATGCTTTATAGCACCCATCACCCATAGCGAATCCTAGGAAGCAGCCACCCTTCGGCGGCGCTACGAGCGGCCGCGCATGAAGGCGGAGGATCGCTGGTGCCAGTGCTACTGGCGAAGCGTCTCGCAGAAACGATGCTCGGGGCAGCATCTTTTGGGGAGGAGATGGCATGGTGGTGAAATGGGGATCTTCAACCAGAAAAGACGGGCGGAATCAACCAGGAAAATTGATAGAACATGATAATAAGATGTAGCCCCTCGTAATTGGTTTCATAGGCAACTCATCGAACTAAACATGCCATTGTCCATATTTATGCTAGATTACCAAAAGGTATACCAGAAAAAAGACCGTGGATATCACACATAGTATCAATCCGGAAAATTGGAGGTATACGACATCATGATATGTTTCAATCCAGGTTTGGTTTGGTTTGTTGATGGTTGCAGGATCAGTGAAATGGGCCTTGTTCAGTGGGTGTTTGTTTACACCCAATGTTTGTTTGTGACTATTTTCCACCATCATCATCATCATCATCATCATCATCATCATCGTCATCATCATCATCATCATCATCATCATCATCATCATCATCATCATCATCATCATCATCATCCTTATCTTCATCCTCATCGTGATCGTCATCGTCATAGTCATCATCATCATCATCATCATCATCATCATCATCATCATCATCATCATCATCATCATCGTCATCATCATGATGATGATGATCATCATGATGATGATGATCATCATCATCATCATCATCATCATCATCATCATCATCATTATCATCATCATCATAATGATGATCATCATCATCATCGTCATCATCATGATGATGATGATCATCATGATGATGATGATGATCATCATCATCATCATCATAATGATGATCATCATCATCATCGTCATCATCATCATCATCAGCAGCAGCATCATCTTCAGGTTCAGCTTCAGCAGAAGCATCATCAATCCCCTGATATTGTCAGTTCTATGTTGGATGTATGGAAGGGGCAAGCCTGGGGTACCCAACCATGGAATGATTGATAACAAACCCCAAGAAGACGAACACATTTGAATGCGCATGTTTGGCATGTTTGGTGTTGACGTATTCCCAGATATCAACAGATAGTTTATGATTCATATGATATCATATTATGAAATAGTCCCATTCGCAGGTGCTTGATATGTTTGGTTGGTGAGACCTCAAGGTTTTGCAAGTCGTCTCATCACAAATAAACACATAGAACCAGCTAAAGAGGGTTTCAAGGTTTTGCCACCATCGTTGGTAACACATCAAGGTTTTGCTCGAGTCGATGGTTCTGAGGAAAGAAATTGGAGCGCTTGTTGCAACTTTGGAGCCGTGCGCACCAAAAAGCACAGGCCTCCGCTGAACGAAAGCGGAAAGCGCGTGCGGAACGCCAAGAAAAAGAGCGCTGGGGCTGCCGCGAGTTGAAACAAACAAATGGACAAAAAACACATCAATCAAAGGTGATGATCTTATGGACTTTTTTGGGTAGTGGTCCGTGGTATCTCAGTTTGATCCCCAGAAACAGATAGCAGAAGCAATCCAGGATCATCCGACTCAAAATCTGAATGCGCGCCCTCAATGCGGCAGTGTGAACATGTGTTGAATGTATTTCGTGAATATTATAAAAATATAATATACATATTATATGTATATTACATTCTACCCTCCTGAGAGCTAACAGGGAACTCCCCAAAAAAAAGGACTCAGAAGATGATGTTCCTGCTGGGCAGATCGCGGTTTACCCAAGTTTCCATGTTGGTTTAGAGGCCATTTAGTGCCCATGTCATGCCAGCTGAGCAGGTCAGCAGCCAAATCGCGGCCAGAAAACAGCAGCCTTGTGGTGCTGAAAAACGGCAGCTGGTGGGTGGTTGCTCGTGATAGCCATGACAAAGCTCTGCAAAGTTTGAAGATGGGAAGAATGTTTTTGACCATAAAACTGAATACAACGGGATTTATATATTGGGTTCATTTGGTATGTACTGTACTTCATTTTTCTCATGTGCATGGTACCGGAAGATGTTTTTTCTCATATGTCCAGGCTGTTCCAATGATGTCTACACAGTGACTGTGAGCCAAGGTATAGCAACAACCCTGGAGTCTTAGTGACGGCCTGGTGCCCAGCAGAAAGCTTTCGCAGCAGCTGGAGCGGTACAGCTGAAGTTCTGCTTGCAAACACACAGCTGATCTGCCTGAGTTCAAAAGGGTTGGAATTACATTTGCCTAAAAAAACATGAATACATAGTTTACAGTTTACTATTAGTTAGATTTATTTATTGATATTTATTGGCCCCATCGTCAGTCTTCCATTGGGACATCTCCATGTTCATAGCTGCAAGACGGAAAGGTGTGGGATGCAAGTGGAATCACCACCTTCCACATTCCGGAGGCCTGGGCACCAAGCGAAAAAGCCTTGTAACTTCTTGTAGCTTGTTAGGCCTCAACTACAACAGCAAGAGGTAATTCACTCATTGATGGCTTTATTATGTTTTATTCAGTTGTTTGTTGTTTTTCCCGCCGTATTTGGATGTATATTTGGATGTTTTTGGGGGACCCAAAGTGACATACTTTCTGTTTTTCCAGTAGTGTTGCAACCACCAGGGAAGTAACTCTCAGAAAAGATCGGTCCGGCCAGGGGCAGATTCCAGCAGATCTGAAGGCAGACAAACCCCAGCCGCTGCTTGGCCAGATTTTGTGTGTGAAGCATGGGGGAAATTCAGCTGACCTGCTACCTAAACAACCCTGTTTGATGATGTTTGATGTGTTTGAGCCTGGGGAATAAAGATGGTTGCCAGAGAGGTACAGGGTCCGGGGATGGGTCTTTGGCGGGTCAAAAAAGTAGAAACAAGGATCCTGTACCCGCAAAACAAACACCCTTGGAACCACGAACCAACAATCCAGCGGCAGACCCATTTTTGGGGGGAACGGTTTCAACTATTTATATCAGCTTTCAAAACAGTAGTTTCTAGCCGGCAGTGCAGCTAATATCGGTTAAAGTCTGAACATTCGGGCGATATTGGGCGACACAAAATCCTTAAAGTATCCTGCTTCCTCATCAGTCACTCATTAAAAATTGGATACAGTAATTCTGATGTATCCCCCAATTGTTTGGGAAATCCAAATGGCTATGGATATTGTGTATACTATAATAATACACTGTTTATCCATTCTTCGGAGGAGATGGGCGTCCATAGATTTGAGCGATTTTGATGTGGAACGGACGATGAAATTCCATGGGTAAGTCTCCAAGGAACACGTGGCCAGCCATCTGGCGGATGGCCTTTATGCCTTTTGATCCAAAGACCTGTGCAGCTCGGTTTTGGATCGCGAAAAATGGATGGAAGAAGCCGTTTAAAGATTGGGAAGCCATGAAACTTGGGGGTATTGGTATATAATGTGTATATTATATATAACATATACTAATACTATATCATATCCCTAGTTTGGCTTGATGCTTCAAGAATATAAGAATATATTAATATTATAAAATATTATATATAGGGGTATTAGTATATAAATGTATACTACTAATACTATATCATATCCCTATTTTGGCTTGATGCTTCAAGAATATAAGAATAGATTATACTATTTTGAGGCAGACCCATCTGGCCCATGAGACCCATATTTTGGTTTGATGTTTCAAACATAGGGTACCAATGGCTGCACAGAATTGGAAGAAATTGCTGGATGTTTATGATGTTTCAGCATCTAAGTTTGGCAAAGGGCAAAGGGGTCTGAATTTTAGAGCCTGGCCGATATTGGTGACATTTGATGACCATGCAACGAGTAGAACTTGGGTCAACAATTCCAGAGGATTTTGACCGTCATTTTGAAGGTTTCAGACGGTTTCAGACCGCTTAAATTCCTACAATGCACATCAAAGCCACATGGTCCGTTCAACTCTCATTTTGGTTGGTTTTGTGGTGCTGCTCGATGCTTTTTTTGGGGTTTTTTCTACGTTGAGCCATGCCCATTGTGCTGCTCCACCGATCCATGCTGCTCGGATTGATGCCTAGGTCGACATCGCTCATCCACAGGAGCGCGTTTTGGATGCGATTTCCACAGTTCTGATATTCCTCAACTGTTTTGGATGGTACTATAGTATAGAATTAGTATAGATATATAGTGGATGGATAGTACAGGCAACTATATGAAAATGACCTTACTTCAGGGTAGTGAATTAACATCTCATAATTTAGCCAGAATAACAGAATATCGGTGACCAGCATTTGGGATATTCTTGATGGTAAATCATGCCAGACAAATATAGCATACAGTTATATTTGGGACGTGTTCGGGTACGTAGAAATACATTTTGGAGTCACTTCTCACTTGGTTCCCACTTGGGAAAAAAATGGGATGGGACACTTGACCCATCCATACCCATCCCAATTTTTGGGTCAAACTATCTACTCCGTTTGCATCCTGCAGCTCTGCGTCAGGAGATTGTGCTCAATATCGCCCTCTGTGGAGATTGGGCCGGCAATGCGCGGGGCCGCCCTGGGGTTTTCGAAGTGGGAAGACGGAGTTGGAACATGGGGGTCCAACCAAAAGAGCAATGAAAGAATGGTGTCTAAAGATGATTTGCAGAATTGTCTTTGTGGGGTTCCTCTGTCGCGATCAACCTCATGTCTCCAAGAATCAGGGGCCCGCCCTTCGATCTAGGGCCTCTTCGCAATCGCGAAACCTGCGGGTTTGGGAAAAAGAAAGTAAAACAAACGATACACACCCGTAAAACCATGTAAAACCACGCAAAGCCACGTCAAACCATGTAAAACCATATAAAACCCTTGCTTCCAGGTCCTCGTTTGTTCTATCCCTATTCACCATTCGTTCTCCCCGTTGTTTCATCGGAGGGTCTTCAAGCTGGGACTTTCCCCAGTGTCCAAGGTGGTACAGCTGCAAGGAGTGCAAAAACACAGGCGGGGGAGTGGTCCGAAGAGGATGGAAAACCAAGAAACTTCCCAGCAATATGGTGGTATTATGGTGGTTTGATTGGATACTGGACATGTTTTGTGAGATATTCATAGGAACATAGAATTCATGGAGAACATCATGTCATGATTAACCAACAATTTTGGGGTACATTATTTTGAGACAAACCCACATGGAGGCATGAACCAAGCACTATTCGATAAGCCCAAGTAGAATAAATCAGAATATAACCATTCACTAAGAATACCATGCAGTGCAGAAGTGGGTAAACCACTCGAGGCATTGTCTTTCATGCCATTCTTGCTTGAAGCACATTGATTTAATTCTTTGTGTCTTTCTTTGGTGCTTTTCTAGTGTTTTCTTTTGTTTCTTTCTCTTTCTCTTTCTCTTTTCTTTTTTTTCCTCTCTCTTGCTTTCTTTCTTTCCTTCCTTCCTTCTTTGTCTCCTTTCTTTCTTCCCATTTCGTTTGCTCCCTCTTCCTCTCCTAGCAAGGTGACCCATCAAGTGATGAGGGCAAGATGCATACTTCAACCTGCTGACACTTTGCTCATCTTTTTCGGGAATGACTGGAACTCCCAACACAGGAACCACATCTTCCAGCAGAGTTCGCGTCGCGACGCAGGTTTCATTCCCAACTACTGCATCCCTGGCCACGTGACCGAGCCCGCCACGGAGCCATTGGGGAGATTGGAGAAAATTTGCTGCAGAAGTCAACTTTCACAGCTGATAAAGAGGTGAGAATTGGATCCATTGGTCTGTCCAAATAAAAAAAGATACAACTGATCCCCAAAGGAAGGTACAGACCTTGCACCTTGGTCTATTGGAATGCAAGTCCTGCTTGTTCCAGTGATGCCTGAGACACCAGGACTGCTGCACCATCTACATGTCGAACCCCTCGGCAGAAGAACCTTTGAAGACCAAGGTGCAAGTGACGAATGATAGAGATGTTGGTAGGCCATGGCCTGCTTCGCAGGAAGCGATTCAAGCAGAAAACATGGGGACTTTATTGAATATTAATGGCATACCCTTCAGTGAACGAACAGCTTGCGAACCCATTTAGTTCGATGATTTACCATGCCATTAAACATCTTTAGACAAACATATTTAACATTATTTAACCATGGTGATTTGACATAGTTATCTTGAATTGGCAGGGTATGTTGGGGATCAAGACCCTGGTTCATCCATTCTCCGATAGTGCATCTGAACAATTTTAACAAAAGGATTCGACTTTGAATCATCAAACCTCACTCACGGACACGAAGACTACCAGGGTCAACTCTTGGGACAATCCAGATCCTCACCTTGCCAGGCGTATTTTGACATCGACTATGTGAAGGTGGACCCATGGAGAAGGGAGCGGCCCTAGATGGGCGATGTGGACGAGTGATGCAAAACTCCGGTAGATGAACCTCCAGTAGTTTCAGAAATTTTAACTGCTAAACCAACATGTTCATAGCTTCAAGCCCTAGTCTCACCAGAGTTTAGCATAGTTTAAACACACACACACAAACAGACCAATTTTCATAGCTTGGACCACCTTGGACCCCAAAAAATCTCTGCTACCTGCGAAAAACATCTGGAGCCAAGCTCTGCTCCAGCCTTCCTCGGTCCTAACAGCCAGCGTACCAGGTGTTTGAGCCAAAAGGGGTGAAGATGCCCAAGTATGCCGCTGGTACCTACAGGTGCCAGGGATTGTCGGTGGCGGTGGCAGGATGATTTGATTTTATATGATTTTCCATGGATGATGGAGTGTTCACTTGGAGTTATTGGGAGATTCTGGTCTGATGTTTTCTTGATTGGCAGATTCTTGGCCTTATTTTTTGATCAGTGCGTTCTTCATGAATTCTCCATAGTGTTAAAATATCTGCAAGAACAATGAGAGGGGGATCCGAAGAACGCTGTTGTGTTTATTGTTGTTCCAGGAACCTACAATGAACAGATCTAATACAAAACTTCAAAGCTCGGTTGCCGTGACAGTTTGACTATTTGACGCACTGTCTACATGGATGTTTCTTGGGCATTCCGGGATACCCATAAAAAGGCAGCACAATGGGAAACAAAAATCTTGAACCATTGGATTTTGGGGTACCCTATTTTCTGACAAAACCCACACGTTAAAGTTTCCCAGAAACCATGGGCTGAGATGGAACAAACCTTCGAGGAATGTTGACCATTTCAAGCATGGTAAAGGGAAATGATCCTTTTCTCTTGGGAAATTCATGGAGGGATTTGTCAATACCGATTAAACCATTTTTGTTTGGAATTTAACATCGATTTGCCAAGCTACTTTCATGTTCAGGGGTACATGCTGTTGACCTGTAGCATCCTGTAGCCATTTATGAAGTTTTAAACAAACCCGTATCACATGGTAGACCCAATGATAAACCTAGGGTTTGGGGATGGTTTCTAAGATCTATACCACCCATTTGTGGTGACTCCGGGGCCGTTGTTATAATTGTTTCACCATATATCACCATATCATACAGTTGTAGATGTTTATACCATGGGAAACTTTGCCAACGTGCCAGGAATGGTGGCGTGGGAGTGGGTGACCGATAGTCGCAGATGAGGCCTGGCAGTCTCGTGTCACCCGCAGAAATGGTCCCAAATACGTCTAGCTCCCCTACCAAACCATGGTTCATTTGATTTTGTTTGGGGTGTTTAATATGGGGGAGAAGGGCTGTAATGCTACTTGTATCAGTTGGAAGGAATAGGATTCAGCCGAAATCACTCTCCTTTTCTCCCGATGCTTGCAGGCGAAGGCTGCGCGACGACGCCGTCGCTCTCCAAAGTGAGATCGTGTTAGTATTTCTTAGGGCGGGCCATACTTTTGAAGGACATCCTGCACCAAAAAGATTGATCAATCGAGTGGAATGATGAGTATATGGCTGATGCTTGTCACAATTATTTTGTTGGCACTTGGAATGGTTTTTGCTTCACCATCTGCAGTCCAGCTGGTGTAGGCTGTCCTTTGCCGGCCATAGGGAAAATGACATTGGCTTGTTGATGTGACGAAAACCTGCCGCTTCTGCTTTGGGAAGTGCCTTCAGATTTGCCCACTTCAAAGTTGTCTCCCAGAGTCACAGCGAAAGATGCTTGATGTTGCACTGCCGTATTGCAAGTTGCAATAGGATCTGTTGATACATTGATATTGATTCATGGCACTTTCAAAGGGTCACAAGTAAACATAAACATGCAGAAACCTGGATTTGCTCTCAAACGTAAATCACATTATATATACGATATATCTATACATTATAAGTCCAACAGGAAGAACCAATGTGGCGCTCAAGTCTTCGCCGGGTCAAAGATCGGATTTTTCATTGGCATCGACTCAGGGCACAGCCTTGCTGGAGAAGCCTGTCTTCTATGGGCGGCCCATCTTGAGGCCAGGCACAAATGCATAGGTTGATGGTTGCAGATATGGTATGAAGTGTTATAGAATCTTATCAATGCACCTGATATAAATTCTATTTATATCATTTACATCATGTATTTATACATGTCCAAAAGAGAGTGCAAGTGTTTTCAAGATTCATTGGGGCTTTTAGCCGGATCCAACATTGTGGATCGTGGTCCTAAACCAAGTTGCAGGACTGCAGGGCGTTTGCGCATCAAGCGACAGTAAGTTTGACATGAGGATGAAACATGGGCTGCACCAGTTTGAGATGTTCCTTCCTGGAGGAATTTCTTGGAAGAGCTTGATTCTGACCCAGTTTGAGAGGACCTCACGTTGAATCCCCTCATATTCAAGCGTGACGCAGCCATAGAGCGCACTGACATCACAAACTTAGAAGTCATGGATTGAAAAAAGAAAGGTCCAACTGAAGGCTTCCATTCCTACGGTCCCACAAGTTTTTGTAGAATTTGGTGAGATCCCGATATCATTATGCTTCACTTGTTTTCCCTTCAGACCCTACAGTGAACTACAAGACTTATCAACATGATCCTTTGATTTTGATTCCTCTTTTCGGCAAGGAACGCACAAGTCCTGGGATCCCCTGCCCTTCACCTCCAAGCCATCCGCCATGTGTGCCCTGCTAACGGAGCCCATCACCAGCGCGGCGGCCCTGGAAGCCTCGCCAGCCCAGGACGGCGAGGCGAGTCTGCTCTCGGAGCACAGCGCCGACATCGCGCGCTTCCACGCGGCGGTAGCGCAGAACCGGCGCCTGCTGGGGGATCGGCCAGTGCCGGCGACGACGGCGGGCACGGCAGGCATTGCAGGCAGGGGTCCGTTTCAAATGGTTTGGGGAGATGGATCAAGTTGCCTATGAAATGCCATGTCTAAATGAATTTGCTTAACATGCTTAACTGCCAGCATCTACCAGCTATTTCGGTGCAAAAACCATGGAGATTCCATGGGTCTTTGACCCATAGCCGTTGAAACCCTGCAGGCCCCGGCACCACGGCACGTCCCACCCCCGGCGCGGCCAGCCCAGCAGGGTTCACTGCTCCAGTGGAGCCGGTGACGCGAGGGCGACCCCCGAGCCCACCGAAGAGGGAACCCTGGGAGGTGCCACGCAGCAGATCGGCAGATGCCCCGGGACGTGGCGGTTGGTGTCACGAGTTTCCCTGGGGCGCCAGTGATACCAGAAACTTGGAATGGCTCGATTTTTTTGAATGGTGAAGTGGGGATGGGTTGGGATGCTGTTTTGGGATCATTGATTGTAATGATGAGGATTTCTTTTCATGTTCTGTTGATGGGTGCTTGGAAATGGTGGTTTCTCAAGCAGATGATTAATCAATTATGGTGGTTTCAAAGATTGGATCCCAACAATTGACTATCCATTTCAGGTAAGTAGGCCCGTAGGCCCATGAGTCTGTTTCCTGCTTGCGGTCCATGTCTATTGTGAATTTGGTTTGAGCCCAAATGTTCTAGAGACTCGTGTTTGCCAGTTGATAACCCATGTCTTGTAGCATTTGGCACATTCCTATTGTATCCTATTGTTATGGCTCTGGTGTCCGCGCTGTTTGTTCATGTACGCATATTCATATTCTACTGTTTCTTGGTCATGCACCATTTCCTCTTTCTTCAAGCATTTTCAACCTTTCTGTTTGCAAGTTCTATCACCGTTCTCCTTGAGAACCGCATTCTACTTGCTTATATCCCCAAAGATCATCCATGATCTAGTTTATGTTTGTGTGTTGTGAAACCGCATTCAATCCTATGTTCTCTTTGATGAGTTCCCCTTTCAGTACTATTCTCGTATCTTTTCAACCCAATGTTTAAGTGTAACAGATCCATCACTTCCCTATTGTCAAAGAGTTGGCGCTTAAGTCATCTTAAATCCACACGTTGCTGCTATTAACCGCTAATCTTTTGCTTAAAATTCACCACCATTTTTCCTCAACTTCAACCATGAACCCAGCATTTTTGCCTGGTGAACCCTCCATGTTTGGTCAGTTCCCCATGGTTCACCTCCCATGTTTCCCTAGGCAACCTGAGCCCCACCACCTTTCCAGCACCTTCACCAAGGAACGCTGATCCGCGAGGACCGGCGCAGGTATCTGGAGCTGCAGCGGCGGAAGCTGAAGGACGAGCTTCAGGGCTTGGCCAAGGCGGAGCTGGTGGAGAAGGTCTTGTGCCTTGGTTCCGAATGGTACCAGGGGGTGGTTCGATAATCGGAGGATCCTATGGTTCATCGAATGTGGATCTTCATTCTGGAGTGGGTGTTAGTTACATTTAGAATTTAGTTGCTACTTGTAGGTGTTAGTTACTAGTGGGATTATGATGGGTGTCATTATCAAGATCCATGAAGACAGTAGATGAACCATGGGTTACAACATGTTACAAACAGCATCATATGGGAGAATTTATGGGAATGATGGGATTAAATATAGTCGATCAATTCTTACTGTATTAATAATTTGATGACAATCCCATTATAACACCCATTAACCAAGATAATTTGATGACAATCCCATTATAACACCCATTAAAAATTGATATATAATCTGATGACAATCCCATTGATACTAGACAAACCATGGGTTACAAGCCAGTTACACATGCGATAATCATGGGATTATCGATTTATTATTGCATAATCATGGGGATATTTATCTAACATTGTCTAACCACCTTGATATGATAGTTGGCTTTGGCTGAAAATTGGGAGGTGAACTAGCAAAAAAGGGGGTTAAAGAACTTAGTAGAACTTAGACATGGGGAATTGAACCAGCGAAAACCTTGGCTGAAGCTGAAGTGGAAGGATCACATGAGCAGTGAGCAGTGTTCAAAATACCCCTGTTGACTGGTTGATATGGGTTGCTTTTAACCAAATAGGGTTCTAACCATCAAAATTGTGGAGATAACATTGACAAATGAGGGTTGATTGATTGTGAAGTAGCGGGGTACGAACCAACCTGGGTTATTGCCGGAGGTTATTGTAGGAATACTGAATTTCACCGACGAAAACTGTGGTTTCACTCAAGTTTGACTGTTTGTTTACCTGACGAGAAATCCCTGATCCAATGCCCACGATGACTCAGGTACACTCTATGGACATTGGACTCATCAAGTCCAAACACATTAAACTTCGACCATCAGATGTCAATGGATCTCCAATTCAAAGGCATGGATTGTAGAAGCATATCAAAGGTTAGGTAGGTATGAGCCCACCTGGATTTTCAAAACCCATTTGGAAGTTATAGCATGTTATAGCCACATGTTCCAACTGTTTACATCCATTCATATTGGAAATCAACACCGTCTTTGAGATGCCTTCAACTAACAACGACTCACATGTTGCCTGGGTTTGTGGCTTCATTGTGCCCCATTTTTTGCATCATGTGAGTTGATGCAGTGGATGAGTGTAAGGCACTGGTGTTCCACCCTGGGAATTTGGAACCTCAACGACCTGGAACATGCGATGCAACGCCGCGTGGATGCGACCATGCGGCAGCCAAACTCGCGTGATGACTGCGGGCGCTGCGGCACCAAACATCTCAAGGAGCGGGAAACTTCGGGCGACCTCACCAGAAATGAGCATTAGTAGAGGGACCATCCCTATTTGTTGTAAATTGATGCAAATTTGACACATCACAATCATTTACAGTTCATATAACATAGCTAATTACATCTCATATTTTGTTTGGCATATGATATTCCTGTTCTTTCATGTTTGGCCGTTGTTGACTGGTCCACACTCCCTTTGAATACTAAAGGCCGACCAATGAACATGGTGGAACGGTTTTTCCTGAAAGATGTCATACATAGAGTTATATTCACCAAAAGTGTTCATTCATATTGCTCAATGTTGTTTGCTTCTTAAGCACCAGCCGACTATCTTGGATTTCAGTGGGACATCAGCTGCTAGCCCACGGCAGGATGGAAACTTCTGCCGCCGCTGCGGGCAAAAAAGACCGACCAGGTTGAGCTACGTCAAGTCTGCAGCAGCAAAGGCGAAGGAACAACGAGAGGCTGGGCCTTGGTGGCAGAACATCAGAGCTGGGGATGGCAGTGACTAATGATACTAACGTTATGTGGTTAAAATGTTATAAGTATATAATGGTGATTTTTATGCAGTGATACCCAGCTATTTGATTAACATTGTGGTTTTCTAAAGTTTGGATAACTTTGGATAACTTTGTGGCTTACAACTTTGTAGCTATCATTAGCTATCATAGTTTAATGGTGGTTGTTATGCAGTGATACCAAGTATATAAATTGTGGCTTTCGAACTTTCTCGGAAAATGGTATGATATTATCATGTTAGGGTACTCCCCCCTGTTCAGAGACACGCAGTCAATGGTATGAACGGTTCAACCCAAAGTCGCTTTTGTGGGTCCAAGCCCGATTTGACGGGATCAGATCCAAAACTCCCCTTCGCCTGTGTTTTTGTGCTCCATTCCCACCCTTTCCAATGGATTATAATATATTGTAACATAATTGTGTCCCAGACAGTTTGTAAACAAAGGTGCCACCTCGGATCAACCAATTACCACTTTCCGGAGGGTCATCCCACCACCAGGCAGCAGAAATCGCCCTGAGCAGAGTGAGACTGGAGGAATTCGATGCATTGTAAGTGTAAGGCAGCTGAAGCACCCAAAGCGGTGCGAAATGGACCAAGGCTGACGAATGATGGTGGTTTTGGTGTGGGTCATTTCACCCACCTTGATTACCATGTTTTTTTTCAGATATCATGAGAGCGGAATATAGATTGGGATGCCTCTAATAAAATGAATAGAATATAATAGAATATGGAATCGATATACATATGCACGTAGATATAGTATACTAGCAGAAACTGGCCAGATTCAGATGTTTTGTGAGTTTTGTGTATTTTTTGGGGAGGGGTGATGTTGACCCATGTCCCAAATGCTGATGAAGTGTGCAGGATTTCTGGGTGGGCCCAACAAGAGCACCAGTAGTAACAATAGCAATACTAGTTACTAGATAAACAACACATGGTAGATGATATATGATGTGTTGATCTTATGTTTGTATTTGAATGTATTTAAATGTATTAATATGTATTATAGTTTTACAATGGTTTACAATGTGTTACACCCGTATACATATATCATGATATGTATCTTCGCATGCTGCGCTCGCAACATCGTTGCGCATGTAGGCTTGAAGCGATGGCCAGCGGTTGGCATTTCCAGGTCTCAGGGACATGATTCCTTTAGCCTCTGGTAAACATACAAAAAGCTATTGAAAATGGCCATTTATAGTGGATTTTCCCATTAAAAATGGTGATTTTCCATGGTTATGTCAGTTTACCAGAGGATATACATAATTGTATAGCAAACCCAAAAGGATACAAAAGTAAAACCCTACCGAAATAGTGATAAATCATGATGAATCACTGTTCTATCATGTTCTATCTTTTTTGGGATTACTATAATGCAAATGTGCTGGTCTCTCTGGTGCAATTGAATACTCATGATGAATTTTGCATGTTTTCTCTTTTTTGAGGATGGGAATGTCGGCAGCATCCAAGGTTGTCATGCGTGCAGGGTCACGGCTCAGAAATCCCTTGCAGTGTAGGGCGCGGAGTTGGGAAGCCAATGCACAAGACTTCGACAATGTACAAAAAGTACGGCCACACTGAGATTGTCAGCCGATGTCAAGGAAGAGTTTCTAAGTTCTCCATGAAGCTTTCCAAACATCAATCACGTGTTGTGACGTGGTTTAAGTGATGCTATGAACATTTGTGAACTGTGTTAATAAAATGCGACATGACTCCTCTGGTGTAATTTAAGCAGTGGCTGCGAGTAGAATTTATAGAATTTATGGATGGTTGAACCACCATCACTGCTAGCGTGGAAGTGCTTGTCAATCTTGGCAGCATTGAACACAAACTATTATTATAAGATCTTATAAGAGGTGCAGTTGATCTTACTTTCTTTGGGTGCCGTTCCAGGATACCAGAATCATCCCTTCTACAAGCTGATGCAGACCTGCAGCCAGCGACACAGTGCCAGATCGGGCTGGGGGTAGATCTATCACGGTGTCAAAGGTGTCTTTGGTGACTGGATGTGACAAGAGTATTTCCAAGTTGTGTCGCTTCTTCCAGTTTTATTTTGCCATATGGGGTGTTGCTCCCTTGGATGTAGTTGACAATTGATGACTTTTTTAGAAGCCAATTGCAGTTTCTTTCCAGAATTGCTCAGTAATTGACACTTGTGTCCGCTGACGGTTACTGCGCTGGCAAGCCAAAAAGATCCTAGTCCTGATGCGACACCTTCTGAATCTTGATGAAAAGCAAAGGAAACCGGGGCTGGTTTGCATCACTGCACGGAATCAACAGCAGCAAGTTAGGATGTCGAAGTTAAACACCCAAACAGCAGACTGTCAGAAATAATAATTAGTTGATTCTTGAAAACAGCAACACAGAAACTTGTTTGCTTCACAGAGAAAGCTCTCTGTGTAGAGCCCCTTCTTTGGGTCACCTAGAACCATCTCATGATCCCAATGATGTCCAAGGCGACGAGTGCAGAGTTACTTGTCAGAGCGTTGCTGACCCAGGGGATGGGACAAGGACACAAGGGGTGTGGCTATCCCAGCTGTCCGCTTGTACCAATTTTCATGATTATCAATCTGACCTAGAAATGGACAGTCCCCCCTTCTTTCATGTATTTTTCTTGGTAAACCATGGGAAACCGACAAATCGGTGGATAGAAAAGCATCCTTACATCCTTGGCACCTGAGCTCAGCCGGCAGCAGCTAGTCGCCAGACGTGGCAGTTGCAAGCGATACGCGCAGGGTTGAAACCTACTCCCAGAATTGGTTTACCCTCTGCGAATCAAAGATGGCTAGCTGGAAAATCCTCCATCTATGTCGATTATTTTCCCATATGAAAACCTCCATTGTAGGGAATGTTCAATTGACATGTCTGATTACCAGAGGGTATGAACCTTGATTTCCTCGATTTTTTGATCATTTTTGTAACATCAAGCTGAATTTATAGACTTTCCCAAGGTCTTTTGACTTTCGGAAGCTCAGATGGAGAGGCAACGGCTTGAGAGAGTGGGTGGTGCATTTTGTTCCTGGTTTGGATGATTGAACATTGATGTCAAATGGTTTGGATGATTATACTACATTATTTAATGGGGATGATGATAACCCATAGTAGGGAAATCTATTAACCAACTAGTATGATGAGATGGGATAGGGGTATTTTGAATGGCTCAAATGATGTAGACAGATGTAAAATAAAGCCAATTTTTTAACATCTGATTCTTTTGCGACATGTGTGAATTGTGCAAGACCAGTTTTGGTAAATTAAAGAACAATGTGTTGAAATGACGAAGAAATCTTCAAGTAGGAATGCTTGATATACATATACATTAAACTATATTTAATATTAATAATATAAACTGCAAGCAGCCAATTTCTGGGCAAACTGGGAATGATATACTGTTTATAGAACCTACTATTTATCCCTTTCAACTTGGTGGGATGATCATCCACTTGTTAATGGTTGTACCCATGACTTGATAGTATAGTTTATAAAGTAATAACGGGTTTACCGCATGACCCCACTTTCACTAGCAACGGTTCCATTTCTGAGGCCGAGCAGATTCTGAGTCTCGCCTTAGCTCTGCTGCAGCGACGAAGGCTCGGGAAACCGTGTAGGACGCTTGAAAGGTGAGCGCGATGTGCCATGGTTTTTTAGGTTATCCATGGTTATCCCAATACCCTCTGGTAAACTAACATAACTATGGAAAATCACCATGTTTAATGGGAAAATCAGCTATAAATGGCCATTTTCAATAGCTATGTTAGTTTACCAGAGGGTAAATGATATTGCGGGCTATTTCATGTTATAGTACTGTTCTATCCACAAGTATCCAGCAAACCTGCGGATGTAGATGGTGATTTCCGCATGATGTTCCATGGATCACCATGATGGCGTTGCTGACTATGATGCGATATAGTTGGCAATCCACTATCATCCAAGAACAAAGCAATCATCGTTATCATCTACTATCATTCCACACATCTCAGTGTATCTTCCACTGTCATCCGATGATCCAAGATATCCAAGACAATTGGATCCCCAATGTTTGGAAATAATTCAAACATATTCAAACCATGATGCGTAATTATTGTTATTTACGAGTAGAATATTGTCATCTGCAATCCTAGAATGCCATGGAAGAATAGTCCGCACCACATTTTTTCCGGAGTCTGTCCAGGCAGGGACCGGATGCAGATGGAACTTCCTTTATCAGCGCTGTGGCAGAAGAGGAGCCGCCCTTGGCTCTGCTGTTGACGGAGAGGTGCCGACGGTCAACGGTGGTAGCTACCCAGAGGATCCCAGAGCTGGGTTAGAAGGGGGGGTTATGGTGTGATCATACTTGGGCAAGGGGAAGTCATTTGGTGATAGCTCTGACAACAATGTAAATATTGTCACAACATATCACAACATATCACAACCATGGAGGACAAATTGGGAAGATGGCGACTTCCAATATCCTGAAAAAACCTGCAATGTCTTGCATTCATTGGGAGTACCTTATTGGGAGCATTTCCTGTGAGGTAGGTGGGATCAAATGATATTGCCCAATCGCTGATCATTCTAGAAATTTATGGATCATGCCAGTATAGAAAGGACCAGACGATGGACACCCTTGGAATTGTCGTATCGCCATTCCCCCCAACAGAGACCTGATGGGTGCCAGGCAAAACGCCATCCTGGCACGGGAGACCCAGAGGACAGCCGTCTCAAGAATCATGCACCCTGAGCCAGTGTTTTCATCCTCCAATCAAACCAAGGCTGACTTCTTTTCTTCTGGATAAGACGTATAACCCCGATTGACACTGCAGTTTTTTTTGATCAAGGGCTAGACGCACTTTCTCTTGTGGTGCGAGGCAAAGGCCAAGAGAAGAACCGCGATGCGGCTGTTTGTCTTATCAGCTGTTTTGCCGCTCCCGTGTATCCTAGCACGGGAGCCGCTCTTTGTGCTTATGCCACTGGTTGGTCTCTATGAGAAGAAATTTCGCTTGACTACCAAACCTGGTCAAGCAGTAGTAGCTAGTGTAGAAGCTCGGCCTTGCGGCAATCAAAAGATTCTCGGAAGCCAGCTGTGGTTTCGCGATGAGGGCAGCCACCGGATTGTCTCGGCCGATGGAATGTGTTTGGCACGCGAGTCTAAGAATAAAGTCTACATGCATAAATGCAATGAAGATGCAAGTCAGGAATGGCATTATTTGGAGTCAAGCCTCACTTTGTATTACAAGGATCGTGGTGTTGTTTTTGCTGGTTGCTTGGAACTGAAACCACCACACGAAATCACAGTCTCGTCCTGCTCAGATTCCATTCACCAGAAATTCATCAAGGAATGGGAGAAGACAGAAAACTGGGAAGACATTCAGCCTACGTGTCCATACAAAATGATCATTTTGGCAGTGACTGTGGTTGTAGGCGCAGGCATTTGTGTGTGCACAATCTGCAAAGTATGCACATGCTCTCGGATGACCAGGGCTCTAACAAGAGCTGACCCAATCAACTCTCTAAAGCAACCGTTGAACGATTCAGGAAATGTGATCATTGAGGAGACATTACAGAGCTTGAAAGACACGATGCTCAATCTCAGCAGCAAAATGACCCATATTGCTGCTACACTTGATGCGCTTGATGCCCACGAGCAATCCTCTTCCGCTGACACTGTGGGGTCTTGGACGCATGTGGCTGAAGAGCCATGCTGCTTCCTGCCCGAGACTTTTCTCAAGAAGGTCACAGATGTTGGTCATGAATTTGTGTCAGTGCAGAACCTGTTTCAGGGAGCTCAAGTTGTAGCGGCCAATGGCACTGTGATTGAAGTGCTCAGTGCACCGGAACAGCACCAAGTTGACGCTGTCATCAAACTGCAAGCTGGTCCATCGTGTTTGGTCGTCAGCCCAGATCACCGCATTCTCATCCCTGAAAACAAAACAGTGCAGGCAAGAGATCTGGAAGTGGGCAGCTATGTTGTACTAGATGGGACTGCAGCCCAGCTCACTTCCTTTGAATGGAGGCTCGAACCTACCATGGTACTGAAGATCAGCTTCATTCCAGACCTTCCGGTGGCCGGCTTCCTCCCGCAGCCAGCCATTTGGAGCAAAGGTTCACGCCAGAAGCCGCAGGTCCGTCGTGGGATGAGGAAGCCGCGACAAGGTGACGACGGACAGACCATGCCTGATACTGAACCCCCTCTGACGCCGTAGGTCAGATCTTCCATGATTTTGTAAAGCCCAAATCCAATCCTTCCAGAAGTTTGGCAGAGGTAGCTGATGAGACATTGGATATACTGTAAGCCTCATTTTGATGCTGCTTAAGTTCATTCTTATCAATCAAATGACATGCTCCACTAGAAGGTGAGGTTTTGGCTCATTGCTGCGCAATATTTCCTGAGCTTGTGCGCGACTTTGTTGTTGCCGCACAGCTCTTTAGCAGCAGCTCCCATCGATCGGCATTTAGCGCACGCTCTGCCGGGCTGTGCCTAGCTGTGCAGATCGCAATCTTTACAAATTCTTTGCAGCACCTCGCAGGAAGTGCCTGAAATTTATAAGTAGGGCCCACCACGTGCTTGCCTAGATGTTTGCTGCAAACCGACTGATGAACATTCAAATTTCATCAAATTTCAAAACTCAAATTCCTTCAAGGTATACGTGGTGAGATTGGGGAGACTTGTTATGAACATTCCAGGATGTTTGATTTCAAGATTCATCATCGGAAGATCAGCATTTGGACAGACGCTTTCGGCTTGTGGGCTTTTGTCACCGAGCGCGTGGGAATCAAAAGTGTCAGAATCAAAAGCGTCCATTTGATTCCCTTTCAACAACTGAGATTATTTGGCATGCAAGATAGACAGTTCAGTACTAAAGATGTCCAGCGCTGCTTGTGGCTCCCTTTTTTGACCCATCCCCAGATGATCTAGTCGAACTGGAAGCCTCAGCTGCATGACTTTCAGCCAAGGCCGGCACCACCGTGGAATCTTTGCCAGAGCAGGTGCCGGCGATGTCGATGACCAGTGGAGTTTGATGGCAGAACTCCCAGAAAGACAGAACTTGGCTCTGGGAGGGTCCCACTCAGGGTCCAGCGTCAGTCTTGAATTTCTAATGTGATTCTATGACTTACTGGTGCTTAGTAGGGAATGGGGTTTCATGACCTATAACAACCATTTTCAGAATCATCCCAGCAACCCCAATTCCCTACGTTCAGCACCAGTGTTCTATGATGTTGGCATATCATGGTGCCAGGAGTTCGGGCCCCCTACGCGCAAATCTGTCAGGTTCTACATCCAAGTCATTGCAAAGTCATGACGTGTCAGCCCAACCACAAGATTCGGTGATACATCCCTGCAAAATATGCTGCTAGGCACAAAGAAACACTATTTGGAGATTCTCAACATTTGATATTCCCACCTCCAATTTGATTCATTGTATGTTCCAACATGTCATAGCTGAGTTTTTGGGGCCCACAACCAGCAGCATCCAGCATTCGGCAGGCCAAAGCGCTGCTAGATGCCATGGTGTTCCTGGGAGAGGCCAGTGATGCCCTCCTGGGAGGGGGTTGCAGGTTTTGTGGAATCCATGGAACCATGCAGAGTTACTGTAATATACTGTAATGGAAGGTAAGTAATAGGAAGTCCAGCCTGTCCAAAAAAATGTTTTTCACTGTTTTTCAATGTTTCTCAATGTTTTTCATGTCTCGGGCATTTTGGAACCATCATGTCCAACATGCAACGGGAATGTTCCAAGTTTGAAAGATCCTTGAATTCGACCAACGACCTGACAGAGTTTGAAAAAACAGATTTCAGTAACGAAACGAAAGTACTTAAAGTGCAAAGGCAATGATGCATGGATGCACTCTAGCAGTATATGATCGTATATTGGTGTGTAGCAGTGGGTCCTTGTGCGTCCAGCATGGTAGATCCAGTGGCTTGGCTGGGGGAATTTTGATCCAGCCGTGGATCAACACAATGATGTTTGTACAGATGTGTCAAAAGGTAATGTTTCACATCAAACTCATCTGGGTGTTGGAAAATAGAGATGAAACACGTGATGTCAATATTTGTCAATTGAATCGTGGTTCCCTTCATTGTTCCATATTGTTCCAATTGTTAGTGCTTCAGGTGGCGGATGATGCGGCTTGGGCACTGGGCGTAGGGGACCTGATTGGGAGCCGGAGTGGTGGATGAACTATCTACATCTCAAGCATTTCTGTTCATTGTCGCTATTCAATGCGATTCAAGACATCCAGTTTTTGCTTTCAGTTTGCCCCCTGCTGAAATGGAGAGACTGCTACCGCCACGCACGGCATATGAATGTATGGAATTTCAAAATTGGGAGTCGGGAGGAGTCAACTTGGCCTTCTTGATCTTATTGTGGAATTTGTTGAAAACTTATATTTGGTCAATCTGGAATTCTTGCTGATCATTGATCATGCTCTAGCAATCAGCCAAGGATGTGACTTGAGCATACTTGAGCCCTCTCTATTCAAGTGGTTCTATCCCGTTAGTTACAGTACCGAATTCTTTGGTATGAATTCATCGTGTTTTTTCCAAAAAATAGGACATCAAATGTCGAACATCTCATAGATCATGGATCCTTTTGACTTCCCAAGCCCTTCCAAAGCTCGGTTGAACCGTGAGGTTGTCCTTCGGCGAGCACAACATGTGATTTCTCCGGAGGAGCTGCTTCAGCTGGGTAGGAATATGGCTTTGTCTGACAAAGAATTGGTAATGATTATACCCCAAATAGCCACTTCAATAGGGAAGGTGATCATAATATACCACAATTCATTGGAATTGAGAGCTAGCCTATCTTGATTCAGAGAAGCCTTGATATTTCTCGTTAATTATTCATCTTGATTCTTGAGGAACTTGGTGGGTTGCTGCATCCCAGACATTCCGTTAATCGGATGATTTGTCCATGAAAAGTCGATGAACTTTCGCCTTGCTGAAAGATGACGTTTGCGCACCCTGATCCCACACGGATTTGGGATATGAGATCCAGGGACCAACAGATCTGTCAGTCATTGCACGAAGAGACCAACCAATTTTCCGTTTGGTGCAGTTTGACCAAACCTAAATCATCATCCCAAACCCATGAGTACAGTTTTTTTGTTGCCCCAGTTTTCAAAATGCTACTGTTTACATTGCGGAACTTGGCCCAACCATGTACAAACAATATTATATCGATATGTCTCAGACTTTCGAACCCCAATTCATCCCATGGTTGATAAATGTGTGTATCATAAGTTTCCCCCATTCAAATAAAGTGTTTATTATCATTTAGGTCTCCCCCACTGCAAGACACAGTTTTTAATCAACAAACACTCTGCATTCTTTGCTTTCGTGATGTTTCCCAATGTGTTTCACAGTCAAACCATTATTTTTCATATTAATTCATATTAGATCATTGTATATAAAATTCCAGTTTTTTCGATAGGTTCAACCGTATCAAACCCCTATTTTTGAAGCACCGCCCCCCTGCATAGGATGGAAGGCGCTGGCTTCACTTGCCCATGTTGCCTGAGCTGCTTCCTTTACGCACCTTGGTGGCCTGATGGCTGCGTGATCCGGAGTGGCTTAAGGACAAGACACAGGGATTTAGTTTATGTATACATGTAACTGTATGATAAAAATGAAGTATATACAGTAATTAATACGAAATAACGATAGTAACAATGATAAATCATAATGACAATAACATTCTGATAATAACAATAATAATGAACATAGGTATTATCCGTAGACATATGACTACCTGAAATTGATACACATGGTGGTTCATCCCAGTTAGAAAGTGGCTCGATTCGCCCCAGTTATGATTGGAATATGTCTGCTTACTTTGCTTATTCACGGAGTTACAACCCGCTTACTAATTGGAATGAGCCACCAAGTACTTGCAATCATGATAACATATACGCTATACATCGCCTTATATATACATATACATATAAATGTATACATTACATATGTTAATAGATGTACATATGATGGTTGCAGTTTGTATTCCGCCTTTAAATGGGAACATATTTGCAATAGTTGGGTCTTGTTGGTTGAATGTGGGGATTGTTGGAACATATATATATATTCAAAAAGCATAGGAACACAAACCAAAAAAGAATAGAAGGGCATGGTTGAACATGGACTGGGTGTTTGTCACTTGCTTGGGGGTATGTCACCTAAATAGATACGTTGGATTTCTTAACCAGCCAAAAAGCAAAAACAATCTATCCTAGAATTTGAATTTTGATTCAACAAAAGCTGGTCATTATGGGTATGTGAAAAAAAAAGATGTTGGGGACATGTGGGGACCATATATTGGACATCAGTGGACTTTTTGTTCCTTGCCCAAGCCAACCAATTTCTTGGATACCGGTTTTTGGACAGGCCTGGCCGCTGGCAATATAGCAGGGATGTGTGCAAACCAATTTTTGATGGACTGCTGTACGCCACATACCCACACAATGCAGTACTGGATAGAATGTATAGAAAAAAGAACTGGAGGTATAGAGAAAACTGAAAAACGGAGGTCCTCATGCTTTGTGCTTACCGAAAGACTATGGCTCAATCTTTGCAGAGGACACACTGATGATATTTTTTGAGTTAATTCAATGCTTCAAATAGATATTGCTTTACCGAGCGGCGGAAAGCGTAAAATTCTGACAGTTGACCAGTCCTCCAAAGTTGGGGACTTAAGGATTTTGGCCCAGCAATCTATTGGAAAGGGTTTCCTGAAGCTTGTGTCCTCAACGGGACGTTGCCTTGCTGACCCTACAGAAACTCTACTAGCTGCCGGGATTGGAGAGGGCGACCATGTCTCTGCTATTGTCCAACAAGCCAACATGGCTGCAACTCAACGCGCATTCGCCCTGTGGTGCTGTGGGGGAGATAGGGTTCTGACATGGGGCAATCCGGAATTTGGCGGTGACAGCTCTGAGGTCCAAAATGAGCTGAGGAAGGTGCAGCATATCCGGGCGACCCATTTCGCATTTGCAGCCATCCTGGAGGATGGATCTGTTGTGACCTGGGGCGATCCAGAATTCGGTGGAGATAGCTCTGAAGTCCAAAGTCGACTGAAGAATGTGCAGCAGATCCAGGCGACCGATGGTGCATTCGCAGCCATCCTGGCAGACAGATCTGTTGTTACGTGGGGCGAAGTGGATTCCGGCGGAGACAGCTCTCACGTCCAAGACGAGCTCAGGAATGTGCAGGAGATACATGCGACAGGCTATCTCGTTCTCACCTCCTGCGTGGTGATGGCGGGCTTGGCATTTTTGCTGAGTGCGAAGGGAACTCCAAAGACTGTGTGTGATTCAAAAAGAACANTTCTCACCTCCTGCGTGGTGATGGCGGGCTTGGCATTTTTGCTGAGTGCGAAGGGAACTCCAAAGACTGTGTGTGATTCAAAAAGAACAAATGAAGAAAAGAACAAGAACAAGAAAAGAATAAAAGAAAATAAAAAAAAAATCACAAAAGAATTGATGAAAAAAGCGACAGTGTGGCCGGTGAGCCCATCAAGAATATGAATGTTGACAGAGCTTTACAAGAGGCCGGAGCGCCCAAAAATAAGGGTCGGTACAAATGTTCGCGNCGACAGTGTGGCCGGTGAGCCCATCAAGAATATGAATGTTGACAGAGCTTTACAAGAGGCCGGAGCGCCCAAAAATAAGGGTCGGTACAAATGTTCGCGGGTTTTTGGTTGTTTGGGTCGGATGTTCTCCTTCCCTCTGTTGGCTGTGCTGTTGTGGTTTTGGTT
>BGPT01001437.1:119974-162044 GCA_003297045.1 Symbiodinium sp. clade C Y103 | reverse complement strand
TGTTAATGTGGTGAATTGTTAATGTGGTGAAGTGTTAATGTTGTGAATTGTTAATGTGGTGAATTGTTAATGTGGTGAATTGTTAATGTGGTGAATTGTTAATGTGGTGAAGTGTTAATGTGGTGAATTGTTGATGTGGTGAATTGTTAATGTGGTGAATCGCCGGTGCCCACTTGACACAATGATCTTTGGATTACTAGGAATGTGAAAGTCCGTAACTCGGAGTTTCTCTNTGAATTGTTAATGTGGTGAATCGCCGGTGCCCACTTGACACAATGATCTTTGGATTACTAGGAATGTGAAAGTCCGTAACTCGGAGTTTCTCTACGAAATTTCCTCTGACCATATTTTTAGACAAACCCATTCAATTTTGTTATTCTTACGAGTTGAGAACTATAGGACAAATGATTTCTGTTGTGTCAGGCATTCTTTAAGATGCCATGCTTAGAGACTTCAAAAATATGGCTGTGAATGCTCCCGAAATCGGACAGTTTTGGGTTGGATAGTATGTACTAGTGGTTCCAACATGTGTATTTTTCTCTTCGATCCCTAAGTCGGATTGTAAAGTTGGTTTAGTGAAGTACAGTCTAGTATTTAGACCGCGTTCATCCCCAGTCCATGATTGAATGTTGCATGTGTTCACCCAACCAAAAAACATGGTTTCATATAGACGTCCAAAATTGAGCACAACTCTGGTTGCCAGATTTTTTGAACCAGCCCTTAAATTCATGGGTCCAACCTCTCACAATGACCACCATCACTATGTTCAGACTGCCCTTACTAGCCTTGAATATCCACTGTTACAGCATGCAGGGCTATACTCAAACGGTAGTGTCATTTTAATTCATATTAGCATATCATTAGCATATACCAATTTTTTGCCGATGATATATGATGATATTATACCACATCATTTTTGTTACCTGCACCACAATGCCGAACCATGTGCTGATGACAGGAGACATTGGAGGAGAGGGATGTTTTTTGTGGCTGGTGGACATATCTAGCCTCTGGTAATTAAAAGTAGCGACATAGAACATGTCCATAGAAATAGTGGATTTTCCCATTAAAAATGGCGATTTTCCATAGTTTTTTGTTAGTTTACCAGAGGGTAACTAACTTGGGACATCCAATGACTTCAAGTGGAAGGTGGGGCCCCTGAACAATAGCAAAGTTACGGTTTTTTGAGTTCAAAACCTGTGGAATATATGGCTCAATGGATTGGTTAATGGGAAAATTTACAGGAAAACATGGATTTTCCCATGAAATATAGGGTTTTCCTGTAAATTTTCCCTTAAACCAATCCAGTGAATGGCAAGTATTACCTCTAACCATCGGTTTCCCAGTAACTGACCCATCACTTGGGGCTGATTTTGGGATCAAATCCGGCAACCCATGAGAACATTGGAGGAAGATAGAAGCAGTGGTCCATGTGTTCCTGATATCACATATTTAAATATATTTAACATGTTTGTTGATGTTTTTTTGATGCTGAGTCAACATGTTTGTTACTTACATCACATTTTTGGGCTAGATAAATCATATTAAGTCATCATTTTTGCGGGTTCAACCACCTTTTTTGGTGGTTCAACCCTCATTTTCTTGGTTAAACCATCATTTTTTCATGGTTAACGAAAACTGATTTGCCGCTGAAATGCCACTTTTTTGCTGCTGACCCGTCCGCGTCATCGTCGTGCAGGACCCTGCGCCTGATCCAGCACCTGCGACTTTGAATGCGGTGACCTTCAGGACGGTTTTTATGCCACGAGGGTGTAGGATAGACAGACACTTTATGTTTATATCTATAACAATTCGCGCAGATAGACATTATCTCTGTTTCATTACGTCTAGATAGATAGATAGAGAGATAGATAGTTCCCCTCTGGTGAACTAACAGTTTGCTATTGAAAATCACCATGCTATTAATGGGTAAATCAACTATTTCTATGGCCATTTTCAATAGCAAACTGTTGGTTTACCAAAGGGTAGATAGATATTGGTTGGGATGAAAACATCGATATTGGGGGCTACCTCACCACCAAAGGAACGAAACTCTATGGGTTTGGGTCAAAATTGGGTACCCCAAAAAATGGACGGTTAATACTAAAATAGACATTCCAGTCTGACTGAGGTCCTCTGAGTCTTAGATTTTGAACCATCTCCATATCAGTTTATTGTCATTAAAACCTGTATTACCACCATAAGTATTCACAATATTGCCATATACTACCATTAAAAAGGACAAATCACGATGATTTTGATTATTTTGATCCCATGCCGCGTTTTTTAATACCTCGTTTGACCAGGACCATTTTCACCAAGATGGATTTCGTGGAGCGGATCAGAGAGGTGTTGGGAGCCTCGGGGCCTTGCCACATTCTGTCTGTAAACACTGGGGATGTAATGGGATGTATAATCAAAAAGATTGTATTTGGGAATGGTGCAGGAGATTGCAGGAGTATATATATATGAATATATGATATATATATATATTATTATATATGTCTATATCAATATAAAAAAAACATTTACAAATCTATAATATATACATATACACATACATGTAATATCATGTAATGACATGTATATATACATACACATACATATATTATGTATATATATATATACATTTATATATATATATATGTACATATCACATAGGAATGTGTATATATATATATATACATATTTATGTACACATGTATTAGACATATTTATATACAAATACAGATGTTACACGCATTATGACATATATATATATATATATCATGTATATATATATATAAGATACATATCCATTTAGCTGGCCTGCAGCCTTGAGGTATGTACAAACTAACATCAGTCGTTCTCATGTTGTCTATCCTCCCAAGGCGATATCGAGGCAACTGTCCGAGGATCTTAACTGGCGAGGCTGGGGAAATTTTGTCGGTTGTGGTTGTTGGTGGTTTTACATAGACAAATATCTATATGGGGGTTTCATACAATGGGGATACCCCAAGTTATGGTTTCTAATCGAAGATCCTAGATGATATGGATGATTTCGGGGTACCCCCATTTATGGAAACCTCCATATATATATATACATCATAAGATTCCCTAATACATGTACATAGTTTGCATACAAATATACGTTGGTTTTATGTAATCACATATTTGTATACAAGTATTTGATTCTTATGCATACATATATATATATATACAGATCTATTCTTTTGGTGTAAGTGCATGCCAGAATGGGACCGGAGCCACCTGCACACTGGGCTGGGCGGCAACCTGTGTAGAATGGACTATGGGGTATAAGCAAGAATGGTCCAAACTTTTGGATGTTATGAACTGTTTGTGATAAAAGGGAGGTGGTTTGTTATTGTGCTTTCCTCATTCATGTGATCGAACATCCTGAAGTCTCTGATGTGGCATTTCGGATACCAGGTTCCTGAATCAAAATTGCTGAAAAAAGGGCTGTGTGGCAGTTTTTTGAAAGACATGAAGTAGTACAGATTTTGCAAGAAGTGACATCTTATTTACATTGATGATATGAAATAGTATAGCCCTATTTCATCACGAAAAAAGATGCAAATGACTTCCCCCCAACCATCCCCAACCTATACCTCTGATTGCGACACTGGCAGGGCAGTTTTGATTCGTTCAAAAGCATGCCGAAGATTCTCCAAACGTGGTGCCCAAGATTTTTTTGCCATGGACGTGTGTTGAAGAAACCATCTTGTGACATGTTTTTTAAACAAATTCAGCGTTATGATTTTTTCCTGATGGGACCCCATGAATTTGTGCAAGCCCAAGGGTTTTGTTTGTCAACGATGACCCGATTTTTCTGGCCCTAAAATAACCCTATCTTTGTTGAGACAGGAGACCCTGCTCATCAACTCCTTCTACTTGCGTTTCTCGCAGAAGGTGCGGGGTAAATCACCGTCTCGGCCTAGTTGAAATCAAGTGATATGTATATATATAGAGTACATGTATAACAAATAATGCAGCGTAAGCCTAGCAGATCATATAGGCAACAATAAACACCCACCGTACAGAAGGGAGTGCAGTAGAATCATGGATGAATACGGCCATAAAATATATGTTTCAGTATGAAGACAGGTTAGAAAAATTATTTGGACATGAATTATTCTTAGACAGTGGAGATATCCGAAACATTTTTTAAGCTGTGTTTGGTAATTTTGCCCCGTGATGTCGTCCGATGTCCAGCTTGTATATCTATGCTGGTCTTGCTGTGGCACTGATTCATTGATATCATCACCAACCAACACTGAACTTTTGTATGTTTTTGTACTATACTGGTGGGAACATGATGGTAAACCAGTTGATTCAGGTTTTTTTTGGCTGTCCTATTCTCAAACAGAGGTTGTATATTTCACAGAAAATTGGGCGCTGATTTCCTGGAGTTTCCTTGGAACCCAAGAAGCGACCAGAAGAGAAAACTTAAAATAATTGAAAACCGTTTATTGCTTTCAGAAAGGGCCCCCCGTAGATAGCTAAGTTTGTTTTTTTACTTTTAAATCATTTAAATCCTGAGAACTTGGCGAACTATCCCTAGTTTTGATGGACAAATTATCACAATCGGCTGCGTTCCTCATATTTGACTAGATATTATTACTGTAACTTGGATAAGCCACCATTGTTGGTCGTTGAATCATGTCAGTTCTCCATTGTGCCAAGGTCCAAAGTTGGATTGTATGCCCATACGGGATGGTCATCAATCCAGTAATAGAGATTTATATACATACCCACTGTCAGGATTCCCATGAAGGATGGCAACCATGTACACCATGTTTTAACCATGGCAGATATGGTTATCCCATTGATAGATGTTCACATTAGAATCGCCTGGATTCTTCAAACCCATTCTTCTCCCATTACAAACAGTATGATCCCCCATTGATCATTGGTTGGTGATTTCTAAGATACTTTATCTCCAGCCTATTTGGGATTAGTTGAAACCACCAGCCAGATTTTATATGTTTTTTTTTGTGGGATTTGTTTATTCTTAGTGAGTTACTCCCAACAGATTTTATCCTAAAACCACCTAAAACCTATTCTATCTATAGTGGGATTCTTAAATTTCTGTTCTTTAAGAATTTCACGGGATCCCCATTAGAATCCCGATTGTTGAATCTTTAGAATCTATTGGTGTCTCATTACAAATGTTATAACCTCACTAGAATCCAAATTCACAAGTCGAGGTTTTCTAAAATAGGGATACCCCCAAATCATCCATTTTAAAAGGATTTTCCATTTTAAACCATCCATTTTGGAGTACCCCTATTTCAGGAAACCCTCTTCAGTTCCGCAGGCCCGAGCACATGGCATCAAAGTCACGTCCCTTGGACGTAAGTTTAAAGCGCCCTGGAGGGTCCGGGCGTTGCTTGTTGGTCATAGCAGATATCCGGGGGAAAACATATATATATATGCATAAACAAACACATGTGGACAACATATGGGGAAACCCGATTGGTAACTGACCTACAAATGATTCTTTTTCACATCTATGTTAGTTTATTCGAGGGGTATCTGAGCCATTCTTCCATTCAGAAGCGTGTGTTGTGGTTGTAAATATGTGTCTTTCTGTCTGGCTTAAGCAACACACGCAGCATTTGCAGCATATTGTAATATTATATATATACACACATGTGTAATTTACAATGCCTCAATAGAATATGTATGGTGTATAACTTGTTGATGCTCGATATAACAGAAATACAAGGCATAAAACATACTGTGGATGGAAGACATCCTGCACCACCTTGGAGCGTTGAAACCCCTAAGGTCGCCGGTTTGCTCCCAATGGACGCAGAAATACAAACCCGAGGCCGGGATCGGGGTACTGATGCATTGAATGGCGTATCGACCACAACACGAACATGAGCTATTTAACATTCACTGGATTGGTTTAAGGGAAAATTTTTATCCCGAAACCTTGATATTTGATTGGGAAAACCATGGTTTCCGGTTAAGATTTTCCCTTTAACCAATCCAGTGAAACATACCATGGTTGATTACTTATGGGGATTATACTAGCTGGTTTAATGGGGATTATGATAAGCGTAGGGAAACTTATCGACCAGATGGGATTGAATCAACCAGTGGGAATACTTGAGATAGTGGGAATAAAGCAGGCTATATAACCAACAACATGAAGTACCCTCTGGTATATTAACATAGACCCTGAGAATAGCTATTTTTAGAGGAAACTAATCTTCCAATTCCTATCTGCCAGGGTCTATGTTATTTACCAGATGGTAATACCTCAAAATGCTATTTCAATGGGGAACATGATGAATGATCATGACATTTTGGGTACCTGTTTTCAGTCAAAGCCAAATCATCCAAATCAATGACAGGGTTTCTCTGTCAATGTATGGGTTGACGGGAACACTTCCCGAAGAAAAGCATAACCCAACACAAAGCCTGGAGATAAATAGGATTTGGTAGGACATTAAAACAAGTTCATGGCGGATGATGGATTGAAGATGTTTGAAGGGAATATTTAGATAATACCATGCAGAAAAGCATGCTGCTGGGTGGGAGCCAGGATGAATACATAGGCTTGGCGGGATGGGTTATGATAATCTTGGGGAGTACCCTCTGGTAATCAAATGTGGCTAGCTGGGAAATCCCCTATAAATGGAGGTTTTAATGGGAAAATCATCTGTAAATAGTGGATTTTCCATTGCCATGTTTGGTTACCAGAGGGTATGTTACTAGTATGCCACAACAGATATTCACAATCTCCAAAGTGTGGCTGATGAAATTGTATTAGTGGCCCCCTAATTTTGGGATGAGCGGTTCAAGATCGTCAAACCTTGGATCCCAACATCTCACAAATACCCCATTTAGTTTCTATACATGCCTCAGCTCGAAACAGTCATTTAGTTTGGGGATTTGCCAGCTAGCCATGTTGGAGTACTGGGGGGCCAACCACTTTATTACTGGTATGTTATGGTTATGTAAAGTTGGCTTCGCGCTTGTTGCGGGCGTTCTCAAGAACGGTGTTGTCTAGACCTGGTGTTTTCCAGTGACTCCCAAGACAACAGAGTTGCAAAAGCACAAGTAGCTACAATAGCACAAGTAGAAGCGGCACTTCTACAGCAGCAATGCAAGAGTACTTGGCTATCCCACCCACACCGTTCATGTCGGTAGTCCTCCTACCCAGACCGCGACGAGAAACTTGACACACTGCACTTCCGTTGCAGGTGCTGCTTGTGCTGGATATACGTGGTTGCGGAGCATGGTTGCGGAGCTCGAGGAGGCGCGCTTGGATGCTATGCCCCGGGGAAAGGGCTGGGAAGTCTTGGGGGAAGCTGGGGTGGTCCTGCATGGGGGGGGACTCTTCGGCTGCCGTGAAAGATCCTCGGGTAAGGGCCTCCGAATCCCCTTGATTTTGCCGCGCCATTCCACGCTGCAGGCCGTGTCTTTCGTCTACAGCCTGAAGGCAGACACCGAGGCGCCACGTCACGTCGCCGTCGGCATGTGCGCAGTTCGCCATTCCGATTTGTCACCGCGGCCTTTTGCATCTCTGCGCGCCTTGCTGCGTCATTCCTCTGTCCTCTGCGGTCTTCGCGCGGTTACCATGGAGCTGGCGTTGGAGGCTGTGAAGTCCACCAACCTTGTGAAACTCTGGCCTAGCGCAGTGCACTGAGGTAACAACCGAGGGGCGCACAATGGTCGAGTTGCCACTCACCCCCGCAAACAGAAGCAAAAAGGCTTACAAAGACTTTTTCCAGATGATTCATGCGGCTTTTGTTGGCGGCACACTTCAGCTGTCCGCTCTGCCAACCATGCGTCCACAGGACGCACTGAGCGAAGCGTGTCGCTTGCAAGTGGTGCTGGAGCAAAAGTCGATGGGGAGTGGCGCGCTCTCAAATTCTTTCATTCCACCGTGGATATCCCGTTCGGCTTGGTCCGTAGTCTGTGCGAAGATTTTCTTGATGCCATCAACTACAAAGTGGCCAGCAATTCGCATCTGATGAAAATGACTATCCGTGGGCACCAGTGGTTGACACAGGGTTTGCAGGAGAAGCACAACCGGGGAGGCATTGAATAGATTGTGGGAGTGGACAACAAGCGCAGCAAGCAACAGATGCATGGCCATGTTGTGATGCCCCAATTGCCTACAACACCCTTGTTGGTACATGGTAGCATGCGCGGGTGCCTGAGAATTAACGATTAATGTGCTCATCCTTTTTCATCTGGAACAATATCCGGTGACCGCTATGGGCATCACGTGGCAGGCGCTTTGGCAAAGCAATGTGCGCGCAGTGCGCTTAGTGCGTACTGGAACGCCCTGGAGGACGGCAATGAGCGCAAAGCGGCACGCCCATTGAAAAGGAACTGGCACGTGGGGGGGCTCACAACAAGAAGGGAGCGAGAAACCTTCACAAAAACCAACGTCCAAGTTGAGCCCTTAACCATAAAGTTGTATATCCATTTTATCTCTGTACAAGTTTCCTCTAGAATTAGGTTAACCCCCGGTTAGAAGGTGGAAATTCTAAGGCTGGCTTTTTTCGAAATCCACGGGGTGACCTTGTGGTACTTCCACCTGTTTCTAGAAGGGCCACTCTTGGACTCCTGGAGTCGTAAGATACTGATATTCCGTGAATATGTGGTGGACCTGAGTCTGGACTCATGCTCTCTGCACCTCTGGGCGTCTGCTCTTGATTCTCTTGTGATCCCTGAATCTGTTCCTGATTTTCCATGATGTTCTAGACAAATATAGAGGGATATATAAAAGTGTTGGATATTTAATATTGGGATATATTGGGATATTACATTATGATATATTATTTTTAATGTTGTTATATTTTGTTCACTAACTTTCACAGCCTCATGTCATCTCATGATTTGTTGAAAGTCTTGTTGGCGATCCCTGGCGACTATAGCAAGGGACCATCCGAATCGAAGATTCGAAAGTTCGATCAAAAAAAGACCGATGACCGCGGGCGTTGACGGGCGCTGGGAGTCTTAGAAATTCAGGCTCTCAACTGCGAAATTTTGATGACTTAGCATGCTAAGACCAAAAAAACAACAATTCGAAGAGCCTCTCCGAGTTTCTACCGGGCTCTTTGCACCGCTGGATAGAATATGCCTTTCCGTGAGGGGATGATTTTCTAGTATGCCTGATATTGGCTTGATCTCAGTGAATGATTTTCCAGGGTTGGCCGTTCCGTTCCGTTCCGGGCACGCGGATCTCGGTCCGTTCCGTTCCGTTCCGTTCTGCCGCGTTCCAGGTGGTGTGGGAGCCGGCCTGTAAAGATGTCACCTGCGTTTAGGGACAGTCTGGAAATGCAAGTGGTGGTTGTCGTTGGCCTATGAGATAGATTGTAAGATCCACTACTACATTATGGGCAGGGAAGTGGCCAAGCAGTTTTCACCTGCATTTTTGCAGGTCCTGGAAATGCAGATGGGGTTTGACATCGGCGAACTGTTGTTGAAAAGTAACATGCAAACTCTATTTGCGTTTTCTGCGCTGCTCTAAATGCAGATAGAATGTGCTAGTGGCAAGGCAAATCTTAGATGCATTTTGGCAGATTGTACAAATGCAGATCGGGTTCGACATTGGCTAGCAATGGCTACGACAGGGGCAAAGCAGTTTTTAGTTGCATTTTGGCAGATCCTGGAAATGCAGATTGGCTGCTGCCCTTCTTGATACCAGCAGACCCATCTGCATTTTGGGAGCTGGCCGAAATGCAGAGAGAGTTTCCTGGGGGGCTATATGCTTTCATTTGCTGGCTTCAAGCTTGTTTGCGCGGTGGCTTCCTTGCTGCTCTGGTGCAAATTATCTGCTTTTCTACGGCTGACGGAAACGCAGATAGATTGCATCAGGAAGAAATTGTTGGCCATGGGCCAGTGATGGGCTGCTGTCCTTCTGAATTGAGCTGGCCGACATGCAGATGGAGTTTCCCGGGAGGCTATATGCTTTCATTTGCTGGCTTCAGGCTTGTCTGCGCGGTGGCTTCCTTGCTGCTCTGGTGCAAATGATCTGCTTTTCTACGGCTGACGGAAACGCAGATAGATTGCATCGGGAAGAAATTGTTGGCCAGGGCCAGTGATGGGCTGCTGCCCTTCTTAATTTATACNAGATTGCATCGGGAAGAAATTGTTGGCCAGGGCCAGTGATGGGCTGCTGCCCTTCTTAATTTATACCAGCAGACAGACCCATCTGCATTTTTGGAGCTGGCCGAAATGCAGATGGAGTTTCCCGGGAGGCTATATGCTTTCATTTGCTGGCTTCAAGCTTGTCTGCGTGGTGGCTTCCTTGCTGCTCCGGTGCAAATTATCTGCNCGGCTGACGGAAACGCAGATAGATTGCATCGGGAAGAAATTGTTGGCCAGGGCCAGTGATGGGCTGCTGCCCTTCTTAATTTATACCAGCAGACCCATCTGCATTTTGGGAGCTGGCCGACATGCAGATGGAGTTTCCCGTGGGGCTATATGCTTTCATTTGCTGGCTTCAGGCTTGTCTGCGCGGTGGCTCCGGTGCAAATGATCTGCTTTTCATTGCTTTTCTACGGCTGACGGAAACGCAGATAGATTGCATCAGGAAGAAATTGTCGGCCAGGGCCAGTGATGGGCTGCTGCCCTTCTTAGTTTATACCAGCAGACCCATCTGCATTTTGGGAGCTGGCCGACATGCAGATTGAGTTTCCCGGGAGGCTATATGCTTTCATTTGCTGGCTTCAAGCTTGTCTGCGCGGTGGCTTCCTTGCTGCTCCGGTGCAAATGATCTGCCTTTCTACGGCTGACGGAAACGCAGATAGATTGCATCGGGAAGAAATTGTTGGCCAGGGCCAGTGATGGGCTGCTGCCCTTCTTAATTTATATCAGCAGACCCATCTGCATTTTGGGAGCTGGCCGAAATGCAGATGGAGTTTCCCGGGAGGCTATATGCTTTCATTTGCTGGCTTCAAGCTTGTCTGCGCGGTGGCTTCCTTGCTGCTCTGGTGCAAATTATCTGCTTTTCTACGGCTGACGGAAACGCAGATAGATTGCATCGGGAAGAAATTGTCGGCCAGGGCCAGTGATGGGCTGCTGCCNGCTTTTCTACGGCTGACGGAAACGCAGATAGATTGCATCGGGAAGAAATTGTCGGCCAGGGCCAGTGATGGGCTGCTGCCCTTCTTAATTTATACCAGCAGACCCATCTGCATATTGGGAGCTGGCCGAAATGCAGATGGAGTTTCCCGGGAGGCTATATGCTTTCATTTGCTGGCTTCAGGCTTGTCTGCGCGGTGGCTTCCTTGCTGCTCCGGTGCAAATTGTCTGCTTTTCTACGGCTGACGGAAACGCAGATAGATTGCATCGGGAAGAAATTGTCGGCCAGGGCCAGTGATGGGCTGCTGCCCTTCTCAATGTATACCAGCAGACCCANAGCTTGTCTGCGTGGTGGCTTCCTTGCTGCTCCGGTGCAAATTATCTGCTTTTCTACGGCTGACGGAAACGCAGATAGATTGCATCGGGAAGAAATTGTCGGCCAGGGCCAGTGATGGGCTGCTGCCCTTCTTAATTTATATATGAGCAGACCCATCTGCATTTTGGGAGCTGGCCGAATGCAGATGGAGCTTTCCGGGAGGCTATATGCTTTCATTCGCTGGCTTCAAGCTTGTCTGCGCGGTGGCTTCCTTGCTGCTCTGGTGCAAATTATCTGCTTTTCTACGGCTGACGGAAACGCAGATAGGTTGCATCGGGAAGAAATTGTCGGCCAGGGCCAGTGATGGGCTGCTGTCCTTCTTAATTTATACCAGCAGACCCATNACGGCTGACGGAAACGCAGATAGGTTGCATCGGGAAGAAATTGTCGGCCAGGGCCAGTGATGGGCTGCTGTCCTTCTTAATTTATACCAGCAGACCCATCTGCATTTTGGGAGCTGGCCGAAATGCAGATGGAGTTTCCCGGGAGGCTATATGGTTTCATTTGCTGGCTTCAGGCTTGTCTGCACGGCGGCTTCCTTGCTGCTCTGGTGCAAATGATCTGCTTTTCTACGGCTGACGGAAACGCAGATAGATTGCATCAGGAAGAAATTGTTGGGCAGGGCCAATGATGGGCTGCTGCCCTCCTTAATTTTTACCAGCAGACCCATCTGCATTTTGGGAGCTGGCCGAAATGCAGATGGAGTTTCCCGGGNTGGGCAGGGCCAATGATGGGCTGCTGCCCTCCTTAATTTTTACCAGCAGACCCATCTGCATTTTGGGAGCTGGCCGAAATGCAGATGGAGTTTCCCGGGCGCTATATGCTTTCATTTGCTGACTTCAGGCTTGTTTGCGCGGTGGCTTCCTTGCTGCCCTACTGCAAATGATCTGCTTTTTTACGGCTGACGGAAACGCAGATAGATTGCATCGGGAAGAAATTGTCGGCCAGGGCCAGTGATGGGCTGCTGCCCTTCTCAATGTATACCAGCAGACCCANGACGGAAACGCAGATAGATTGCATCGGGAAGAAATTGTCGGCCAGGGCCAGTGATGGGCTGCTGCCCTTCTCAATGTATACCAGCAGACCCATCTGCATATTGGGAGCTGGCCGAAATGCAGATGGAGTTTCCCGGGAGGCTATATGCTTTCATTTGCTGGCTCTCAATCGTTTGGACACTTCTGGTTCCAACAGGCTTGAGAAGATCCGAAGAGGGATAGCTCGAGAAGGCTTCTGTGGGTGCAGGCTTGTCTGCGCGGTGGCTTCCTTGCTGCTAGAAATGATCAAGTGCAGGAGGTAACCGTTTTGCATTGCCATCTGCTTTCTGCCAGCAGCTAGGCATGCAAATATATCTCTGTCCCACGATCCAGAGTTCCTAGTTGCATTTTGTGACAGCAGCAAAATGCAGATAGGTCACTGGTTAAACATTAATGGCACCATTTGTCTAAGATAACTAAAGGGAAGAGAAACCTCATCTGCATTTTGAGGGCGGCTCCAAATGCAGATAGAATGTCCACATGCAGAAGGTGTTCCTTATGCAATGACAGATGCTTTTTACCAGCTACTAGAAATGCAAATCTCTTTGTCCCACAATCCAGGGCCAGTTGCATTTTGTGACAGCAGCAAAATGCAGATAGGTCACTGGTTAAACAGACATGGCACCTTTCGTCCAAGATAACTAAACGGAAAAGAAACCTCATCTGCATTTTGCGGGCGGCTCCAAATGCAGATAGAATGTCCACATGCAGGAGGTAACCGTGATGCATTGCCATCTGCTTTTTGCCAGGAGCCAGAAGTGCAAATGACTGTGTCCCACAATCCAGAGTTCCAAGTTGCATTTTGTGACAGTAGCAGATATGTCATTGGTTAAACAGAAGTGATGCCATGCATCTAAGATGATTAAACGGAAAAACACTCATTTGCATTTTGCGGGCGGCTCCAAATGCAGATAGAATGTCCACATGCAGAAGGTGGTCCTTTTGCAGTGACAGATGCTCTTTTTGCCAGCTGCTAGAAATGCAAATGATCGTGCTCCACAATCCAAAGTTCCCAGCTGCATTTTGTGACAGTAGCAAAATGGAGATATGCTACTGAAGGGTTCTACTTGGTTTTCCTGTCTGAAATGACTAAACGCAAAAAAAACGATTTGCATTTTGCGAAGGGCTCAAAATGCAGATGAAATGGCTGAATGCAGGAGGCGACCGTTATGCATTGCCATCTGCTTTTTGCCAGCAGCTAGAAATGCAGACGAAAGCCGCGAATGCCGCAGATGTTGAACAGGCATTTCGCGTGTGCGCGTTCCGTTCCGTTCCCGTTCCGTTCCCGTTCCGTTCCTCGTTCTGTGTTCGGGCCGGCCTTCCCTGATTTTCTTGGGTCCCAAAATTGTGAACATTCATTTTCCAGGAGAGAATCAGGTGAGCCAACCCGACTCTGTGAACTCGTACCCGGATTCAATTTTTATGTCACCATTTCTCCTAGTTCAACCTTCCCTTTTTGATGGTATATCCGAATTTTGTTGGTCGTTTTGAACGGCTTCATGGTTCTGCAGGTGCCCCACCAGAGAATCACGTAATTTCAGCCACTTCGTGCGCCCGGCACCCAAAATATATTTTAAAACCATAGATTTGATGATTCCGTGATTTTCTATTTTCCCACTGGTTACTTGACCACGACCGGGGAACCCACTGTTTTCCAAGTTGTTTTCTTTTGTGGTCCTCAACCTACTGGTAGCAAATCAAAGAATCTTGGATCTTCACAACTCTTGGTTTACCGTGGGTTGCATAACAAATATAACATTGTTTGTCAAAGGTCAGCGTTTCAGTGTTCATGCCTGTCAGATTTGCATTTAGAAACGCGTTTGTCGGAAGTGAAAGGTAGTTTGCCCCTACGGGGTTAAATATGTTTCGTTCGCAATGAACTCAACCCGTAGGTGACGTTGTTGGATGTTGCTTATAGAAAATGAAACATGCATATATTTGGGCAGCTAAAAACAACTGGGATATGTTTGGGATTGTTCCCCAGTTGTAAACCTTTCTGGGGAAACGTGTCGACATATGTTTTTTGGGGGGGTTTGGCTTGCAAATTCATCTGGAAACACGGAATATGTATGAAAAAACCTTGTCTTCAAATAGTTCATTACCAAAACCGTTTTCCGTGGAAATATGTATTGCCAAGCGATGTTGCTGTTAAAATATTACAGAAACAATTTTTCTATCAAAAATATTTTTTCAACGGTTGTTTCTTTACGAATTTGAGTGCAGAAACAGTTTTCCTCTAGAAAATATATGAACATGGTATTATTACTTGATCCCCAAAGGGGGGGACGGAACGGAGAACAAAAATGAAAGAATAGTAAATGTAATACATAGCTCCCAGAGGGTTGGCCGAGAAAAAAAAACACAACCAACAATTGTTGAGAAGAGCGGCGTCTCATTGATTTTCTATAGGTTACCCATTGATTTTCTATGGGTTACTCGCCCCCAGATCCTGTGTTACATTGCTGGTGAGGTTCCAAACAGACAAAACCATGACCAGGCGCCCCTGGAGAAACGTTCCTACGAGTGGTATTTTCCAGACACGGGGAGCGCCCTGGCATCATAATGGCATGGATCGGTGACTGGTTGATTCTTGCGCGGGAAAAACATGGAGGGATTGGTGAGAAATCCACAACATTAACAACATATGTTGATTTGTCCGAACATAGGGGATGCCCACAAATGGCCATTTTCATAGGAAACATGATGATAATCCATTGGAATTGGGCCTCCCCCTATTTTCAGACAAACCCATTTGTTTTATCAGTTTCCAAATTTGATTGGAAGGCTGAATCACCTCGTTCACAATTTGACTGAATCTAGGTCCAGTGGGGTTTGCCGCCAAGTCGCGGAGCGGTTTTTTTTTCCCCATGTTGGCGCACTCAGAACGGCTGCATCTGGGCCTTCATGACGCCAAAGAGGAGGAGGACGTTTGGACCATGGTGGATCCAAGTGGTTCGCCGTGTTGTTTTGTAGCCACAAATCAATGGATGATAAACATGGAATTTCAACAAGTGTATATTCATTGTAAATGAGTGCACATTGAACACATGTTATATTATTTTATAGTTTTTACTTATGTACTATTTGTTTTCATCAAAGAGCAACATGTAAGAGATAACAACATGTTTGTTTCATCGTGTCATCCCTATTTTTGTTCACTCATATCATGTATGTCCTTAAAAAGTTGGATATGTGCGAGTGATTTGCGAAAACATGTAGTCATTTTCAAGTAGATATGACATGATTTCCCCCAAAAAAATGCATAACACTGGTTAATATATTACAGAATTATACAGATATCATCATATATCACATGTTTGTTGTTGTTTGTATTTTTCTTAATATGTGATGTCCATCATTGCTTTGAAAGTTTAAACCGCAACGTTTTTCGTTGTCCCGTATGGTGTTTGTTTCTGACATGCAACGCAAGTTTATCAAATGCATGGGTATTTGTATAAATATTTTGTTCAGACGTGTGCCTAGTTGTGCGCACGGACCGGAAATTACTGGATGTGCAGGACCCAGAATCGTTTGTCACCTGATCTGGAACCATTACCGATATCCTGCAAGCATGGGATTTGGCCCTAACCGTGGGAAATCTACTGTAGTTGTGTCCGAAACCACCTTCGTGGAGAAGCCAAAGTTTAACGACCCCCGAAAAAGTCAAAACATCTCGACAGCACCTTCTGCCGAACACCTTCCTTGGGAACGCTTAGCCAAGCAGCCACGTGGTACAAATAATCATTCCCTCGCAAATATGTTGTGATGGGATATTGTGAGTTTTTTTTCTTTGGATGCGAGGGATGTGAGCATCCAAGAGCCCACAATTTTCCCAGAATTTGAATGGCAAATGAACGTGCGTAATTAACGCCTCGTCGGTGCAACTGGTTTATTTTGGAATGTTTTGTTTTCTATGGGTTTCTGACTGTACCCGCGCCAAGTTTGTTTTTCTGTCCTCATGTTGCATTGTTTTCCGACTGTGACTATGACTTAATTGTTGAGTATAGCTTCAGGGGCCATCCAAGTTTAAATCCTCAAGATTGTCAGATCAATAGTTTTTGTCTTGAAGGGTCCGTCCCCATTAGTCATCCCTTTCAAGTCTTGCCATTCCAGTAGTATGTACCCTCTGGTAATTCAACATAGCTATTGAACATGACCATTTATAGTTGATTTTCCCATCAAAAATGGTGATTTTCCATAGTTATTTTAGTTTCCCAGAGGGTAAATAGAAATAGATGCACATAGTGGGCAACCCAATGCCACCTTCAACTCCCGTTTGCGGATGGTTTATACCATCCGTAAAAATGGTGATGACTTGGGGATGGTTGGGGCTTCTCCACACCGGACGTCCCAAAACCTGATAGGTTTTTCCCAGGGAAAAACGATTGTAACATGAAGGGAAAAAGTGGTGTCCATGTTGAGACAATACCCCCCAAAATCTCAGATGCAATATTGATGATATGCGCCAGGGTCAAGTTGCATGCGATTTGTGTGGTTTTTGGTCATCCCAGAAGAATCCTAACATGACATTGGTGACATGCATATTTTGAATCTTATCTCAGGTGGGTGTTTTGTATTCCACATGGGCCTGGTCGGGCGGCTTGTGCGATGTTGGCTGCCCTCTGAGTGCTGCTGGCCTACCGCAATTTTGGGCTGTGCGACCCAGATTTGGATATTCTGCAGGATCTTGCTGAATCAGCACTAATACTACGCTCAAGTACGTTGGACGGCACAGTGTCTTCTTCCTCAACAAGATGAATTCACAGATTGATTGGAACATATTGGAACCTGACTTTTTTCCACCCTGCTCCCCTATGGCCAGTCGACAATTGCTGTTGCAATTTTGCACCCACTGTGGCAGGGCTATGCTGGCGATTGAGTTTCGGCTCCAACGTCTTCTATCTCGTCAGTGAATGTGCCCTTTCTTGGTGACCGTCGCGTACCATGACCAGTTTTGGGTGTACTATGCAACGGTTGGCTATAACAATTGGTTTATTAGATCCCATTGAATTCTCACCAAAATGCCATTCAAAGTGCATGATTCACTTGGGGGTGCAGTTCCAGTAAGTGGTTGTCTACCCCCATATCCCAACTTCTGGAGGTCATAAAAACTGTTCCTTTTGCCAGGCCCAGGTCCCCCAGCCTCATCCCAAGCCCTGAGTTAGGTCAAGGACTTCTCTGGTTTGCCAATGGCGAAACGCCCAAGCACATGGTCAAAAATAAATTGGCTGATCACGCAGCCTTGAGTAATGGATTCGAAAGCCACATTTGAATTGTCGTCCCTGTTGGACGAGGCAGGTCCCAAGTCATCCACTAGTAATCCTGGGCCCGCACCCCCAAGTAGTTTTGATGCCCCATGTCCACTATAATTTCATGGAAGTCAGTTAAAATCCCATTGAACTTAAATCACCTCAGATCACGAGATTTGATGGTTAAATACCATTAAATCACAATTTTTCAAGGTGAATTCCTGTGAAATCACCTTTGAACTCCCATTAAAAGCAGCAATTTTAACCTTGGCGTCCAGGACCTTTGGATCTTCCTGCGTCAGCTCACGGGCTTGGAAGATATCAACACAGCCAAGGCGGAGACTGGAAGACACCGCGTTTCCTAAGTCATAGGGGCTACCCCCAGCCATCATCCATGACACACGAAGATTTGGGGCAGCCTCGTTTTGAGAAACCTCCAAGTAATGGTATATAGTAATTATCTTTGTGATTAAATAGGAATTATAATATAAAGATAATGACAATGAAAATTTCAATAATAGGATTGCACCATTGATTTCACCATGATCAATGGATTTGGGGACCCATGAAATTACCATATGACTGGGGGAAGAACATCCATACAGTAAATCCTAGCTAGTTTAGGATCCCTTGAGTGTTTTGACTCATAGCAAAATAATGTTAATCCAGGATTGGTACTGTAGTTGAACAGCTCATTGATAGTGTGGTATCAATTTGAATAGTTTTTTAAAGCACTATTTTGGGGAATGATTTTCTTTCAAGACGGGTAAACAACGTGGCCAGCGCCAAAATGTTCTGCGGCGCAGTTGCCATGAATTCCCGACATACTGAGCGCCTGCCAGTCGTCACCAGACATGACAACTAGCACGGGTCCATCCACAATTCGCAGAATCGGTTTTGTAAAGGATGGGTGAGAACAAACATCTGCAAGATTGAGGGCCCCAGTCATGAGTTGGTTTATAAACCTGATTAACATTCTAGTAGATGTATCTATCATAAGTGTGGGGGCAACCTTTTTTTTTTGTGGATGGTCAATTCATCCTGGCGCTTGCCAAACCCAAACCCGCCCAAACACAGAGCTCGGATGGTTGAGTTCAGATTTCAGATGTCAAAGTCTTTCTCCTTAGGCGATCTAGATCCCACATCCAAACTCTTTGCAACGGTGGTTTTTGGTGCTTCACAGTGTTTTAATCGTCCCCTGTTCAAAAATCGGAGCACCCCAATTTTCGCGGATTCCAGTCGTTGATGACCCCGCAAAACTCGCCCCCAGAACGCGGTGCCAGGAGTACGTTTGGCAGAATGCGGGGAAGTACGGATTGGAGGTGACCGAAAGTTGGGTGGGCCACAGCTAGGTATTGGAGGGTGTCCACCCTTGGGAATGGGGATTTGATAGTGTCTTAAAGATGTTTAATGGGCTTTAATCAGGTAACTAAACATATATGGTTTCATGGGTTTTGAACCAACCAAAAATCGGGGAGTCAATTGGGACATTGATGGGACTGTTCAAAGGGGATATTGATGGGAATATTAATAGGGGTATATTATCGTGCGGCAATAAGTTGAAATAGTCATGGAGACTGTCAATTTTTATTAGGCAAATCGGTACAGCATCGAAACACATGGGCCATTTGCCATAGCTATGTTCAATTTCCAGAGGGTATCTGTAATTTAGAACCAGGGGCTCCATTCTGATGGGTGTTTTTGCGGGTGTTTGGCTATTTGTAGTTAATCTTGACCACCAAGCAATGAATGTATTTTGAAGGGCACAACAATGGGGCATGAACCTCATGACAAGATAGTAGGGCATAGTACCATGGGGAAGCCGAACCAATGTGCGATGCGAGGTTTGAATGGACAAAACATGATCTCAGCAAACACGACGGATTGCACCATCATGGATGGAGATACAAAGCATATGATGTTACAGAAGCTAGACTCTTTGAGGACTACGCTAAGGTGCACTCTGATTTGGGACATCGTAATGTTCCTTCTGATCCATTGAGCAGGCTCGCTTTGTCAATGGTCGATGAATCGATCGCTGAGATCGATGACCTGGTTGTTCTACCTTGGAGCGAAGTTCTTTGCCCAAGCGGGATAGTGAAAGCATCTGGGCGTGGTTATTATCATGCTCATTTCTTACACAGGTCTGGTCCTAGGCCGAGAAAATCCACGCCTTGGGTGGTGACTGATGTCTCCAATCAGATCAGAGACTTTTCTGGCAAGTTTTTGTTCACTTCGCCATCACGTATGAAAACTGTTATGTTAGAGGATGAGCGTTTCTGGATTCTGGAGTATGCTCGGAACGCGTGCTGCAGTTGCTCCACATCTATGTTAGTTTACCATATGGTAAACGGTGAAGATGGCGGCGAACCCAAAATTGGCGCTTGCTTGGTTGAGGTTTTGCCACTAATTAAATGGGGAAAGTCTGCATGAAGCAAAACCCAACAGGTGGGATGGTTGTCCCCCTATGAATGGGGGGTACGGGTTCATATGCACAGCACAAGAAACCCATTCACTTGACTATAACGACCTCACTGTCACGGAGCTAGACATGATAGTTAGGATTGATGGAGTCATCCCCAAACAACATAGTTTTGTCAGGCTGGTGAAATGATATAATTTATCATGATTTATCCAAGATTTGTGATGGTGGGGTGACCATGCCCGCATGACTATCCCAAGTTAAATCGCCATGGTTTGTCCCCATTATCCTCAGCAAATAATGCCAATGATTAGATTGATTGGACATGGACAAATCATGGCAAGTCCTATCAAATCCCACTTGGTACAAGGTGGTCTCCCCACTTTTAATTTTGTTTATAAACCCCATGAGCTATAGTTATCTAGCGGTATCTAGAAAAATCTACCATAAACCATAGTTTTAATCCAACTTAGTCAACGAAATCCCGAGCGAAATCCCATTGAATCACCAGTTTGTGCTATTGATATCCCACATTATCCTGATCCTACGGGTACACATATCCTGTACAAAATGAAAGGGGCCGATGGCCTCAAAACCAGTGTTTTTGAAACGGGATCCTGGGGGTATGTTTGGGCAGGGGGGCCAGAGGCCTTCATTTTAAACATACCCCGTGGGTCGTGATTTTGAACAGCCTACAGGCATTCATCAAATAGGGCCATGGGCCACCATTTTATACAAGATCATTTTTATTGGTGTTTAGATTCTTCTAGAAGGGGTGTGGCTTTCATTTTGAGCAGAATACCTTTGTCAATTTGGGTTGCAATATATGGTCATAGGCCTTCATTTTACACGGGAGTTGGTGGAACAATGGTTTCCAAAAAGGGTCATAGACCATCATTTTAAACACCCATTATTGGGGGGCGGCAGGACCAGCCAAGAAAAACAATGAGTGGAGGTTCCCAGAGCTTCCCAGGGCAGCCTTGGTGGCCCTTGGGGTGGCTGCAGTGCTGGCAGAGGGCTCTTTGCTGCTTCCAGAGCATTCCAAGATCTTCTAGTAGGTAGGTAGCTTCTGTGGCTAGATGGTTGAATCTTCCCGGTGCCTGCTCAGCACAAGCCTGGCAATGCCTGATGCCTTGTCTCAAGCCACGCAAGGTCATCCCAGAAAGCCAGGCCAGCCTCTGTACAAAATGGTGGCCCTTGGTGGCTTCCAGCAGTCCTGGCAGAAGGCTCCATGCTGCTGCCAGGGCACCAAGATCTTCTAGCAGGGAGCTTCTGTGGCTAGATGGTTGAATCTTCCAGGCGCCTGCTCAGCACAAGCTTGCAACGCCTTAGAGAGGCGGTGGCTTCTGTGAGTGGAGGTTCACAGAAAAGGGTGGTCCTTGAGGTGGCTTTCAGCAGTGCTGGCACAGAGCTTCCCAGGATGGTGGCCCTTGGGGTGGCTTGCGTAGACAGCCTGGGTTATGGCTGGGGCTATAGGCCCCATTTTGATCCATTTTGTAGATAGAAATGCTTCATTTTAAACGGGAGCCGGTGGAGGGACGAGGGTAATCTAGACTCCTGTCCGATCCCACTATTCCTGAATGGAAAGCACCGTTTTCACATGGCCATCCCATGACTGTCCCAGGAATTTCGTCGCGAGGAGGTTGCCCTTTTGTTGGGCGCCATGGTCCGATGGCCGCTTGGCTGGAGTGGTGCGAGGTTTGGGGAGATTTCACGGCCCAAATTCTGTGGCAAAATCCAGGAAAAGAATGGTTTAAGATGGTTTGAGCACTGAAACGATGTCGAATCCATCTGAAAACATCCTAAAACATGTGTCCTGACAATGATTTTTAAAGATGGTTTCAGGAAAATTGTGCTGAAACCATTGTTTTGCAGAAAACAAAAAATAGGTTTAATCCAGGGAAATGAGATGGTAGAGGAAATAGTCACCAATTGGACAGAAACCCATCAAAACTTGGCGGCTGCGGTTAGGCCCCCATGGTGCTGCTAGCCTTTTGACTTCCTCAGCACCACAGTTTGAAATTTTCAAAACAAGTAATGTAATGTGGGTAAAACAATAATAAACCAGCCATTTGGGAATGGTTTCATTTATCCATCCTCCATGTTTGAGTTTTTCATCGGTTCTCAGTTATCGTGTTTTAATCAAGTGTTTTTCATTTTTACCATTGTTTAATCAAGCTAGAAATTTTAAAAGAAAACCCATGTTGCATTTTCTCAAAATGCACGTACGGAAAACGGTGCGACAGTTTGTTGTTGTTCTCCTGTTTCTTCCTCTTGTTCCTGTTTTTGTTGCCCGGCTCCCTGCTGCTTGCTTCACCCTGGGGTCGGTTTCCCACTGGTTATCTCTGCACATCCCAGCTGTCGGTGTTCTTTCACCCCACTTGTTAGACATCCAGCGAATCCAACGGTTTAACATTTTTATACATTTTTATTATAATGTATTATGTATTAATGTGTGTATATATGAGTCACGGTCAAAATGGTTGAACACCACTGTAGTAGTGCAGGGGCGTTTTTGTCAGAGATGTGCATGAAACGCTGTAAAGCCAGAGGGCGAAATAAGCGATAATAGAAAGAAACCCTGGAAAACGATATGGCCCCCACAATAGCGATAACCATGATGATAATATGATAATAGCTACTCAGATGTATAAATGTAAAGGATTTTGATTAAAATTCAAATATGTATAGTGTGTATATAATATATATATAATTATATATATATATATAGTATTATATCCGCTTTATATTTGCCTTTCATGCATCAATCCAATAACAACAGTCAATAAACCACCAAAAGGATTCTCGAATGATGGTGGAACGACCATACCGGGCAGTTCTGGAGTCTTGCCGTTCCAGGTCCGAAAAGGCCCGGATGACGGGGTTGCTGAGTTCGACCAAACTCTGCGCCATCAAAGAGGCACGAATGACCTGGGTCTACCAATGGGCAGGGATTGAACCACAGGTGTTGCACCCTGTCTAGTAGGAAGAATATGAGAGGGGAACACATATTTCACAAACATACACGCGCACACACACACACAAACATTTATGTATAAATGTGTATATATATATAAATGTATCAATGCAAAATATGCGCCACATGTTTTGTGGCCAAAACTGAAGAGCACATTTGGTTAGGCGAGCGAAAAGTTGGTGGTTCACCAACATGGCAGGGTAATAAAGATTTTGCAATGCTGAATCGAATATTTATTGATCAACATATAAGAATGTTCTTTGTTAGGGTATCTAAGATTGGCCACGGTTTTTTTGGGGATGTCCAATTCCATTAAGGGGTAAACAAGTGATACTGTATGGGGTATGGGGGGGAGATGCTGGCATTCACGACAGTCAATGGGAACAAATCTGGATTTCAGATTGAAAATGCCGTTTTCAAAAAAATCATGGGCGCGCTGCTTGGATGGTTCAGGATGGTAAGAGCATGGAATTTTTGCTGTCCAACAATGAGACGATCTGGTTGAGCACTGTCAGGGTCCCAGGGGCGGGCCTTGAAACTGTGCAGCGAAGTGGCCCGTTGCGGAGGGTGGTTGATGGGGGTTGCCAAACAAATGCAAAAAAACACATGTATACGAATATAATTTGGTCTATAACCCCGTCTAATTATAGCTTTAATGGACCAAAAACCCTGGTTGATACAAGCATAAACCAACTTAGCCAAGTGTTCGCACTTACCTGTGGATGATGGCCTCTATGCTGACTAATTCGCAGCGCCTTCAACTCCCAGGTGTAAGGAGAATGGTCACTGCAGAGGATCAAAATCCCCATGAACCAAACATGTTATGTCATGATGTGAAAGCAATTTGATGAATTTTCAAAATCCGGCTTTGCAATGTAGGTACATCATGAAAAATCTATGTAAACCAGTGTATATCCATTTTCCTATATAACTCAGTCTGAAGGATTTACCGATAAGTTTGGTTATTGCACAAATGCCTTTTTTGGTCAGAGGCATGCCGAGGCCAAATGGCAATCTGAAGAAGCTCCCGGACTATATATTGGATAATGTCAATCCTGCATTGATAAACCAATAAGATCCAGTATAGAGTTCATTGATTATGCACAGTGAGACCCGCAAACGATAGCCAAATTTACTTTTAACTTGATTAACTACAATTATGGTTTACGGAGGATATAACTATAGTAAATGGAGTTTATAAGCCAACTTATATCTGCGGCAAACTCACCTTGTAAGGGGGCACCCCTCGTACCTGTTGGCTAAATCCATCAGGACATGCGAATCTTGGTTGTTTTTTTTTGTTTGTTTTGGATGACATCCCCAATGTGTATGGGTCAAGACAAACCATGTTTATTCTATAACTACCAGTAAATCACTGCCAGCTGGCTCCCTCCACATGTTATCCCCATGTTATTATCATATTTATCAGACCACCATTCTTTCCGTTTTCAACAATTACTGTAGTACTAAAAAACATGATTGCTAAACTCACCAGTATATCCTACTTCAACCAGAAGCTTTGCTAGTTATATTGCCGTGTCCATTTCAGGTATCTAACTTGGAGGTACAGTACCTATTACAATGTGTATGTAGGGGCTAATTTTCCGGAAATATCGCCAGAAAATATGGCTTGAAAAATGGTACAGTACCCCCCTTTTAGGGTCCTGAAATGCTCGTTAGAATCAAACATATCGTACAGATTCGTACAGTATCCTCCACAACATAGCCTTATACTTTTACATTTTATACCTCAAAAATCTGGTACAGTACCTCCATCTATCTTCTGTAAACAAACTATGTTCCATTGCTAAGTTTCATTACCGGAGGATCAACCACCAGATGGAGGTTTCCCAAAATGGGGGGTCCCTCCCAAATCATCGAGATGTTCATAGGATGTTACTTACTATTTTTCCAACGATTTTCATCATTTTTGGAAAATCCGCCATGGAAACCCCCAGCATTTCAGATTGCATCACTCGATGGTTAAGGACGACATGCTGGAGGAGGAGGACCTCTGGAATTGGCTCTTAGATTTGAGCCGCGTTCCAGCTGAGGTGGGAGAAATGCCTTTGCGCTGGTTGGTTTCGTCGGTGAGTTGGTGGATTTTCCTGGGACACCGGGAGGCAGGAAATCTATACGATATTTTTTGTTTTCTATGTTTTTGGTAGGGGTTATTCTGAAGCAAATCCAAGAAGGCATGGATTCAACCAACAAATTTAAGGTGTTAAAAACCAAGCAAACATGGTGATTTAACTTTCAGGAATATGGATTCATCAAGAATTGGGATGAATTCGCCACTTAAAATGGTTGAAGTCGTTGGATCAATACACCATGAGATTTCACCAAAACAGCGAGGGATTTCACCAACACAATGAGGGATGTAAAGAACAAAGATGAGGGAATCAACTTACATTAGGATGTGAAAGATGGTGATTTGACAATTGTGATTCAGCCATCAACAATGAAAATTAATCAAAAAGAGTTTTTGATGGTGATCGAAGTATCACAAAAAACTGATTCAACTTTCAAAAATGTGATTGAAACACCAATTGTGGGATTGGAAAATGGACCCCTGAGAATTCAACCACCAAGCATTGACCCTTGACTCTCAATGAATGGAGATGAATTTGGGACATAGAAGGACCTCACTCACCAAGAATGATGTTTAGGATTGGGTGAAACGCGCCAAAATAGACCATGTCGGATTTGGGACGTATGATCATTTGTGCAGGCACGTGGGTTTCCTACACGTCGATCAGTCAAGGTTTGCGTGTTCCATGTGTAGAGAAGCAATTGGGGGTTCCATCAATGGGGTACCCCCATTTTAGGAAACCTCTGATTGGCGTTTCTAGATCCTTTTGAACAAGTTTGAACCATGCCATATCGGCCCCTACCCTCATCAAAACTGGCTGCTGGTTTCCACCAAATTTCTATAAAGGAGGATTGAAAGGGACTACTGTGTCACGATTTCATACTTCCAGATTGTTACATGTTGCCACTTTAGATCACTGTAGTACATGGGTACCATAGGTTTGATGTTGAACCATTGACCCAACAGACAGCAGTGCTGAAGCAGTGCCTCTATCAACGACAGATCGCCAGCTTGGCCTTGAGGAAGTTTGGCCGCGTAGCTCTCTAGTGCTGGGTGCAATGGACCTGCCGGAATGACTTGTTTTTCTCAATTCGAGGCATGGAACTGTCTATTCAACTTTCATCAAGTCTTCCAGGAGGTCTCTGAGTGAATAGTCAGGAGCAAAGGACAGCCATTCCGATTGCTGCCAGTCTCGACTCGCTTTCAAAGATGCAGCTGTGCTGGCGGCACAACTGGATCGATGGCTCTACGCTTTCTTATGGCCCTTCCTTTCGGGGTGACTGTTTGCTAATTGAGATTTTGAGATGACACCCTGGACCTGGGATTGATCCAACTCAAGATTGTCTATCAAGTTCATGATAGGTGTAGCACCTGTAAGAGTGAGCAACACATTGATACCGGATTTTTCAGTCTTGTTGCACTCGGTTTGAACCCCATTCGCATTTTTGTTCCTGCATGCCAAGGTAGTGCCCTCCTGTAAACATAAGTAAACGTACAACAAGATGTGGGAAACCCAACAGACATGTAGATCATTTGTGGGTTTTCTCCTAGGTTTTTCTTGGCACACCATGGGTTTTCCTCATTTTTTGCAGCAGTTGAACCCTTGGCCTGGCCGCCACCACGGCGCCGCGAGTCCTTGGTCAAAGCAGAAGAGCCAAAGGAGCACGACCCGTGGAAGGCACGGCGGGGATGGAGCTGAGTGGTTTGATCTGTGAGATCATGGCGAGAATGTATTTTATGGATTTTTATGGGATATAAGATATACTGAATATATAATAATATATATATATAACTATATATGTATATATTTATTTATTTATTTAAATATGCTGTATATAAATGTAATGATATGATATTATATATGTGTGTATAGATTGAAAATATGTAATATATGTATTATACACAGTCTATATATATATATATACACATCTATTTTATCGGATTTGCAACCAACTATTGAGTCTTTACCACCAAGGGATTTACCCTCCGGTGGCATCAAAGATGGTGGATTTCCCAGCCCCATCGCCACGTTTGATGACACCGGAGGGTAACCATAAACATCATGAGTTTGGGTGTCGAATTAGCTGATGATCATATGCAATTTTCACCATCATTTCTAGGTGTGTTAACCTTCATAACTATGCGGATATGATTGATCAACGATGGTTGTTGATGTTGGTTGATGATTTTGTTGGGGGATTATACCATCCAATAATTATGTTGGGGATTGAATTAGTTATCATTGGAAATCTTCATCGAACAGCATGGAATGTGAGAGCTCGGGTTTTTCTCCCATGCTTCCCCGTTGCGGTGGATGCTTTGAGGTTGTGTAGCAAAGCCCAGATAGAAGACTTGGACAGCTGGAATATGAAATATATTACCCTGCGGTTATTTAACATAGCCATAGAAAATCCCCTATAAATGGAGATTTTAATGGGAAAATCATCCAAAATTAGCTATGTTCCATGGCTATGTTAAATAACCAGCATATTAAACAGGGTTTGTCTGAAAATAGGGGATATCTCCAAATGGCCATTTTTATCGGGAAAACAATGACAATCCAATGGTATTGGGGGTACCCTATTTTCAGACTAACCCACATCTTGGAAACAAGAACAGTGCTATCCTTGTATATACATATATACATATTATATTTATACAACATACAGTACCATAAACAATCGAATTCACCTCGTGATCTTCACCACAGGACGGAACGTGGAAGAGTGCTGGCGCCCAGAGATGGTCTGGAGGAAAAAAAAAAACACAGTTTTGCTATGGAAAATGGATGAAATATTCTCCATACCTCCATTTATAGTGGATTTTCCCAGCTATAAACCTCCATTTGATGGGTTTAGAATGGTAGAATGTTAGACTGTTCCATAGATTTTTCCATAGCTATGTTGAATTAGGGTGGTTGGGATCTAAATTTTAGATGGTTGATCGTTTTTAATCATGTGTTTTTGTGTTCAACTATATTTGGGATGATGAACCCCCAAAAAAATGAGATTTTTCAGCGGGAGCACCAACTCGCCAGTTTGTGTACTTCAATTCTATCGACTTCATTGCCTCAATAAATGACCAGTCAAGGAGTTAGCCCAGATGGTCAAGATCCCAGGCAATAGTTATCAGAGTTGACCTGTGCAACAGATCAGAATCCTGATGTGAACTCTGCGAGTTATTTTTCCTATCAACTCTGAATGGGTTATTAGTATTGATAATATTGAGACGATGATTCAAACATGTCCTCACGAGAATTATATCACAAGTATCCTATTGCATTGATGATGTTTTCTGGGAGAGAATCGCATCCCAACATCTCCTTTCTCGTCATGGTCGGTGCGGATAAGTGCGGATAGTTGCTTCATTGATCGCTCAAAGAGCTGCGTAACAATCTTAGGGACCCCAAAATCATCTTAAGTGAGTCGTTTTCAACTAGGAAACCAATGGTTTGAGATACCCCAATTTCAAGAACTCCCCAATTAAAAAAAAAACTTATGCGGTTCTGCAAATTCTTTGGGGGCCACTTACCAAATCACCAGTCGTTTGCCAACATTTCAAGTCACCAACCCAGGTTCTCCGAACGCTCCTGAGGCAAAGCGCGAGAGATGTGGGAGAGACCCGAACCGGAGCCCATCGTGGAATCCAAGGCGCTCCCAAGCTTCAACATGGAGGGACAGAACTAAACCCCTAGGCTGTATATAATTGGGATACCAATGATTTATCATATGGGGATGGGTCAATACCTATTATTATCCATTTCTATGGGATGAACATGATGAACATCCATCTACCAGCTATTTTGGGGTTCACTAGGTACCCGGGTTTTGATTCATAGCCATATCATCACTATCTGGAACGTACCCCCCCAATTCATAAACCATGGCTAGCAAGCTGGGGTTGAAATTATTGGATTATGATGGATTATGGCCATTAACTTGAGGATACAACAACTATGGGGATAGAATTGGGATATGATGGGTATATAATTGGGTATATAGTGGTAAATCGAAATCGATAATGGTTTTGGTAAATCAACCCATCTATTGTTAATCAGTTTTCGACAGAAACATCATGTGGAATCTGCTAGGCAACCAGACAGAAAAAGCGTGGACAATTGGCCATCCCTGAGCTTGCCGTAACTGGCTGACCAGTGAAGGGTCCCGGGGGGGGGAATCCAAATTTACATCAAAGATTTGTGACACATCAGTGTCTCTGAGGGCATCGATGTGACCTCCAAGACTCTAAGGTTTTCCATGTTGATATAAACTGAATCTCCAAAATGTCATAAGAAAGGCATCACGCACAGAGGTGCTGAAAAAGTGTCCCAAACCTTGTGACTTGAGAACAGAATAGAAAATGATCCTGAATCTATGGTTTCCGGCAACTTGGTTTCTACAGTTTATGGGGTACCCAAAGCCTCAAAATACCCGAATATCCAAAGATATCCAAAGCCATGAAAACATAGAAGCCTTGAGTTGGATGGCTTCAAAGTTTGTTCATCTCCCTCATTTTCCAGAGAAAATTTTAACCGGAAACCATGGGTTATTTTCCCATGAAATATGGTGGTTTTCCGGTTAAAATTTTCCCATTAAACCAATCCAGTGAATGGCAAGTATTACCACCCTCTAACCATCGGTTTCCCAGTAACTGACCCATTGCTTGGGCTGATTTTACAATCCATTGATCTCCCTCATTTTCTCCCAATTTCTCTCCCTTTCGTCAGGAGGTGAACGAGGAGTCCTGGTGGCAGGCCAGGGCTGAGGACTCCACTCGTGACAGGAATGGTGGTAGTTATGACATGTTTTTTGGTTGGGGGCATGGTCCCAATATCCAATATCTGATATATGTATATATTTATATATGACATTATATATATATATACATATATATATATATTATTTGTATATACATATATATATATATACATATATATATATGTATATGTTTATGTATATACAAATAATATATATATATACCCTCTGGTGATTTGACAGTTCGCCATGGAAAATCACCATTTATAAGAGGTATATAAATCACCATAAATTATAAATGGGCAATTTTCCATGTCCATGTTAAATAACCAGAATCTTTATATATATATATACATATAACCAATATAATGGTCAAAATATTAGGTCGACATGTGATAACCAAATCTGTGATCAAATTATAATGACATTATCTATATATATATATATATACAACGAACATTTTGGTATCAACCATCCCGGGTTCCTTTGCTTCCACGATGAAAATGCGGATAGAAACAAGTTCAAATCTATATGGATAAAATCATGAATTATGGCCCAGGATCCTGCTTGTCAGAGTGTTCATGTGTTCATTTTCAGGGGGCATACCTTATTCATGCTTGGTGTTTGGAAAATGGCAAGCGTAAATCCTGATGTTATACGTGGACTGAAATCACCAACCGATGTTCATTCGCTGTTGCAAAAACGTCAGAAAAAAAAAGCACCTACAACCAGCATATGGGGGGTTCCTAATGGCTGGGGGTACCCAAATAGCTGGATGGTTTATAATGGAAAATCCGGATTTAACATGGATGATTTGGGGGTACCCCTATTTTAGGAAACCTCCATATATTTGGATACTGTATATTTGGTGTTATCCACAGACACTAGGATAATTTTCAACCAATGGCAAACAATGAACCCTCGGAGAATTACCATTCACATCTATTTGTTTTTTCTGTCTTGAATCTCAGGCCGCCTCGGAATCCACCAGCAAATGCCCAACCGAACACATTGGCAACCTGGCCTCCTCTCCTGAACGTGCACGTGGTGTCCACGATTGACCACTTTGCACTGGTGTCTGCATGCACAACGATCCTGATGAGCGTGACCGAGAACTCAGACCAGGTGCTGGACCCAAGGGTCATCGAGTCAAAGCTCTCAAGCTTGCTTGCATCCAAATGGGCTGCACATGTCACTGCAGTGCGTGATGCCGCATGAGCCTCTTCGAAGAGGAGGATGGAGCTTTCCCCATCAACCTGCCAAGCAGTCATCCTCGGGGGACTGGAGGTCTGATTGTGGTCACCAACGACGATTTTGATCGGGGATCTCCTGAGTGGAGGATGGTCGAAGACATAGCCCTGGGGTTGCTGCTTTTGTCAAACTGCCAATTCGAGAACGATCCTGACAGCAAGAGCAGATCTTTCTTTTCAGTCCGCAAAGTGCAAAGTGCAAAGTATCTATTTGGTTTTCTTTCTTTGCAGCCGTTTTTTCTTTGTGACTATCCATTTTCCTTCCTATTTGCTTACTCATTTATTCATCTTTTTTTAACATTATATCCAACTATCTATCAATATCTATCTATCAATATCATTCAATATCTATCTGTCAATATCTATCAATATCAATCTATTTCTATCTATCTATGTATCTTTCCAGCCTTGTTTCTCTCCTTTCATTCTGACTATTTTTCTCTCAGTTTGTCCTTGTTGTATCGACAACTCGTTCCGCCTTCTCTTCATCGATTGTTTTTGCTTTCAATACTTTTATGTCTGCAAGTTCCTTCCTAACTATTAATCATCCACTCTTGCCTTCAAACTATACCTATTAATGGACGTTTAAATGGGTATAATGAGCTTGTAATGGATCAATATCTCCAATTCTCCTAAGCATGGAACTTCATTGTCAATATCCCGCAGGAAGGGTTCTCCAGTTTTTAATTTGCTGTGTAACCGCATCTATAGATATGTTCTGATATATTCCCCAATCCACCCTAATCAGCCTAGCTATAGGCAAAGTTAGTCTAAGTTGCCTATCTTATGGATAGTGATAAGGGAACCCATTGGTTTTCCACATCTATGTTCATTTACCCTAGGGAAATTGCTGGTGAAAACAATGCCACATTCAACTACTCTTTCCGCGAAGGCCAATGGTGCCAACGCCGACAATTCCCAGGCATAGCGGGATCGGGATGGGGGATGGCTGGGAAAGCGGATGATGATGTTTGGCAATGGAAATGTGCAAAAACATCTTCAAAACCTTCCTGGTGAAGAGCAAAATTGTTGAGATTTATGGGTGTTCATTCCCCTGAAAATGATACATAGCCAAATGGGTGAATATGACATGATAAGACGCGAATAATTCATAGCGGCTAGTGGAGGATTATGTTCTGCAATGGAGAAATCTGACAAATTGAGCGATTTGCAGGGTTTCGAGTCGGTTGGTCATGCAGACTTCACACCCTCGCTGATGCTGTGAAGACATCATCCACGTGCCGAAAAAAGGTTTGAAACCCTTCAGTGATCAAACCTGGCAACAGGAACCCCCCCATAAATGGATGGTTTAATGATGTTTAATGGGAAATTCATGTACCCTCTGGTGAACTAACAGTTTGCTATTGAAAATGGCCCTTGAAATCGTGGATTGTCCCATCGAAAATTGTGATTTTCCATAGTTATGTAACAATTTACCAGAGGATATTTTTTGTTTTTTTTGTTGATTGTTCCGTGTGATTACCGAAGGGTACCATGGGTTTGCCCGAAAATAGGCTACCCCATGCCATCCGTCGGTTGATCAAGTGGTTGATCCGTTTTTCTCAACGCCCATTTTGAGACACGCCCAAATACCATGTTGTTGGCGATATATGCCCGCTAGATGTATATATCTAAATGCAATATCATTTAATATAATATAGAATAATACAATTTTGTTTAATATAACATAACTTAAATTAATAATATCTAACATAATACAAAAATACGATAAACTACAATTTAATAGAACACACCATAGCATAATTTCACATGATACAACATAATATCACATATTTTTTATAACAAAACATTACATAACAAAACAGAAAATCATATCATATATATATATAATATAATATAATATAACATTATTTAATGTTGAATAATACACTATTATCTTTTATAATAAAATACAATATAATGTAACATAACATAACACAACATAACATAACATAACATGATTTATAATCACGTAATATAATATCATATAATATATTATCATATAACATAAATTAAAATCATATAATATCACTTTATGTAACATAATATAATATAATATAATTTGTTATCATATGATTTAATATAATATGATATAATATAATATAATGTAATATAATATAATATAATATGATATAATATAATATAATATAATATAATACATCATAATGTAATTTAATCTATTATAATGCAATATGATCTAATATAATACAAATATATATATACATATAGATATACACCATATTATATCCTCATGAACTGGTTGGTTTGATCCCATTTTGGCTAGGTAAATCTCATTGTTGCTGCTTCCTCACAGTAATCCCCAAGAATCCCCGCTAGTGATGGTTTATTCCTATCATTCTCGCACTATATCCTCCAAGTAACCAGTTTTACAGTATCCATGTAAATCCTCATCAACTGGCTGGGTAGATCATCCCCTATAATTCAATCAAGTTGGTGATACAACATACCAGCAATTTTGTACCCATTATATCCATTAATAATCACTATTAATACCCAATAGTGGACACAATGGGCACAAAGGTTTGATGGTAACTATTATCTGTATAGTGGTTGTGATCGAGAGTGGTTATTGGGTAGTAATCAACCATGTTGTTGCATAGCTCATCCATCAACAATCACTGATAATTAATGTTCATACGTGTTGATAACAACTAATAATCAATTTGGTGGATAGGTAAACCATGGATAACCACTATTAAGAACCACTATTTTCTCCATTCATCACCATCAAACATCAGCAAACAATGTTTAGCACCATGGCGATGAACAAAATCGAGGCCAACCAGGCCACCGAAAGTCCCGGCGCTCAGCCAGCGGCGGATGGTTTTTTGGATCCATGGGGTCCATGGAATCATGGTGACCCTCTGGTAAACATACAAAAAACTATGGGACATCACCATTTTTAATGGGACAATCCACTATTTCTATGGCCATTTTCTATGTCGCTACGTTTAATTACCAGAGGATAGGATTCGGATGGATTCGGGGTATTATATCCCAATATATCCTGATTTTATCTGATTTCAGGTTGGTGACCTGTTATGATTTACCCAGATGAATGGATAATTTATCTGGAGAGTTGGCATATCAAGTGGTAGATGTGAATTTGATAATACATTATGCATTATTTTTTTTGCATCTGTCATCTATGCATATCTATATATGTTTTATATTATGTATATATAATATAGATATATGTATATATGTGTAGTGTGCATCTCAATATACAAACATACAACATATCATGTCATGTTATATCTTGAGTGTCTATTGTTTTATATTAACGTATGGAATAATCTCACATAATTGTCCCCATATATTTGTTGACAACTAAGTTCCACTGAATGTAGCTGAATAATGAGTAGTTGACATGTTTGGGCTACATCAACTCGACAGTGTATGATCCCTGATGCTCCATTGCCTGAATATTTACAGCTACCAGGTTTTTTTGCCTAAACATTGCCCAGTTTTTCTTTTCGACATCCGCATTAAATCACCATTTTTGAATGGTTGAATCCCTGAAATTGGCCCCCGTTTTGGAGGTATGGCCATCTACCAGCATGGAGAGTCGCCGAGGTACGCAAAGCTGCTGGATGTACCAACAGGGCAAGTGCTTCCATGGTGAGAAATGTCGTCGCTTGGCCAATTAGATCAACTGGCTGCACCAGCAATGTTGGGGTAGCATCAACAACGAATGGGAATCGCCATCAATTAGTGTGAATCATTGGGATAATTGGCATTTAACCATCAACACTGGGAATTATGGTAGTCAACAACTCTTGATGGTAATCAAGAATGGGAATTATAACCATATAGCCCCAACAATCGTGATTTTAGCGTCAAAAGTGAGAATCATTGGTATCTAACCAGCCAAACAATTGAGTTTTAACCATCATTATTGATGGTTATTTAATGTTGTTTCATCGTCACCCTGTTAAAAATGAAATCGAAGTGGGGGTGGTAGGTGGTAACCTGAGAAATCGAAGGGGCTGCGGATCAGTGGGTGCTTAGATGGCTACATTTTGACCAAGAGAGTTTCAAAAAACATGATTGACGGTTTGCGCTACCGATTGTTGCCATTGTTTTGCCGTATTTTGCCTCAGTGTGGCTTCATTGTAGCTGTCACTGATGCCATTATTTCTTGGATATGTTTGGTATTCTCTGGTGATGGTCGTTTTATTTTTATTAGGGGTGGGACCCTAAACAAGAATGACATCTTTCATTTAGACCCCTAAACATAGTGATGATGTTGTTTCTTTACCCTGGATATAATATGAATCCTTGGCCTGGGATTTGATGATGGAACCGCTACTCAGTCTATGAGTCTATGGGTGAAACGTTGGGTTCCGAAAACTACAAGGTGACGCCTCCCCAGTTATAAACTGGTTTGTGAACCCATTACCTACAGTAACTTATTAGTTATATCCTCCATACACCTGAGTTAACCAAGTTATAAGTCAGCTTAGCTATCCAGGGGGTCTCATCTTGTGAGCCATTTTTATTGTTGAGAATCATTTGTTTGTGGTACCCACTTGAAGCTTCTCCAAACTGCTGCTTCTCATGGGTCATATCTCCATGAGTCCCTCGAAATGATGTTGGCATCCTCATTTCTGTTGCTTCAACCACCTCTTGGTTCTGACAATTTGATAGGTTGCCATCCTTTATTCGGGAGGTTCATGATTCTCCATACATGTCAACATATGCCATTCTGAACCCCTGCAAAGCACAGTAAATAGATTGTCCTTATATTCTGTAAACTATATGTCTGTGCCCTTCATGGATGTTCCGACCAACTTATCCCCATTGGAACAGCTGAAGCCCGCCTTGACGAGGTTATTCTCACGGCGAGGCGTGAGATATCAAACGTGGCAATTGAAAATCCCCTGCAAATGGAAGCTGTACTGGGAAAATCATCTATAACTGGTAGAGTTTCCACTACCATGCTTGATTCCCAGAGGGTACACCCCAAAAACAATAGAAAAGGTAAGTAATTCACCACGAATTCACTAGGATTTCCCTTTTCATTTTTTTGGGCTTGCTGTACAGAAAGTAAGGATCAGAATTGAATCAGCAACGTGACTGACCTGGGTTCCCATGATGGCTGTGTCCCGGCAGAGGAAATATGGGTGGGTCTGAAAATAGGGTATACCCCCAATGGGTTGCTATTTATTGCTGGGATGTGTTGGGATAATGATGAGAAAAACCATTGGATTTGAGGGATACACCATTTTCAGACATATGGATTGTTTCTCCAGCAGGTTTTTTTACTTCCACGGCCTGGGATCAGCAACGTTGGTGGTGTTGTTTGAGAGAGGGTTGAGCTGGGATACTGTAAACTGGATTGGCTGACATGAGGACATTCATTGAGTTTCCCTGAATCCAGGGATCCAAAGGTCCATTCTTAACCTTGTTGATTGTCGACGCGCTTTAAGATTGCTATGATTGTTACGATGATAGTTCAGCTGGTGTTTTTGCTTGTGTATCCAAGATTGGCAGTGGGTGTTTCCAAGTTGTGATTTGATATGAACTTGACGATGAGAATTTTCACTAAAGCATCAGCTGGAGCATTGAAGTTTTTTTTGAAGTTAAACGACCTTCCTCAACCTACATTGAGGTGTCCTTAACGAGGTACCCATATTTTAGTAAACCTCCACATTGGGGTTTGGTTGAAAATAGGCTATCCCATGCCATCCACTTGTTCATCATACCATGTGCATCCATTGTCCTGCTTTAAATACCATACAGTGGCTCCATCATCCATTTTCAGATCAAACACATTGGACTGGAACCTTGAAGGGACATTTAGATATTCCGTTTTCTTGATGAGTTTTGAACTCTATGTTGCTTTGCCAAAATGGGGTGGTCTTCCATGTTTTTGTCTTCAATTCAATTCGGAGTCATGTTCCAAACCGCTATTTGCAATGCGGTTTTCCCATATCATTCTTATACTTCAAAATTTATGGCCATTGATCACGACAAACCACTGGATTAGCGGCAGGTGCCAACGTCAGGCACCGGCTGGCAGAAAGGTGCCATTGAGACCGGTGGGGAATGGGAATGTGTGCATCCTATATACACCAAAACCAACAATCCATTACAATTATCTTGGTTGAATAGTTACTATATAGATCTAGGGAGTTATGCAGCCGGGGGTTATTGGGATTATAACCCGTAGTAGGGAAACCTATTAACCAACTCGTAGAATGAGATGGGATCGTGGTAGTTTTCATGGCTCACATATTTATTTGTTTCAAATGAAGGCTTAGAATTGGTGTGTAATTTCAACCGTGGTTAAGACCACCCTATTTGGGGTGTAAAACTTGGCCAAATCTGAAACATCCCCTACATAATGTGTACACATGTATTGAAAGAAGGTTTCATTGGATTGGTTAATGGGAAAATTTACAGGAAACCATGGATTTTCCCATCAAATATAGAGGTTTCCTGTAAATTTTCCCTTAAACCGATCCGGTGAAGGTTGTAGAAGAACGTTGCATGTTACGGATGAATCATTGTAGAATCTTGTAAACGACAGAAAAACAGGTAGCGCAATGAGAGAAGGCTGGCAGAAATGCCACAGCTCAATTCCGGATGTGTGGCGGATAGTTTGTCTATTCCAGGAGTGCCACACATGTTATATGTGCAGTAATAATTGATTTGAATATGTATATATATATATACATTGTGTAGACAGGCTTGTTTGATTCGTCCGGGCCTAATAATTGCATATTTTCCATATTTGTCAAGGCACCTGCCTTTGCAGCTATTCAGTTTTGTCCTTGGTGTTCTTTTTTTTCTTCGATGAATGAGACGCCGATCTTTCGATCCAGCCAGGCCGTGCAAATGGAAAGGTGTGTTTCAATTACCAGAAAGGCCGGCGGGGCACGGCCTGGGAAGGTGATTGAATCCCCATGTTGCTGACGTTTGACGCGGAGAGTGGGGTTCATTTTCACCATCTATGGTTTTGGGGTTATTGAGGGTTTATATAGTACTATATGGTAATATATGATACTATATGTATATATGTGAATTTTAACGCATTTTATAACATGTCAAATTATTTTGGATGCTAAACATTTTAAATAATTTTGGGAGTTGGCTGCATCCGCATAATTTGGCTCCTTCCGGTATTTCTTCGCTTTCCTTCCTTCAGCACCACAGGCCATTGTAGCTTCGGAGAGAGGTGTCGATATCTTCACGAGGTGGAATTGTCCGGTGGATGCTGGGCTTGTTGCAGTATGTACCAGCGGCAAAAATGGTGATTTGATGGGATTTGATGGGATTTGATTGGATGATGGGATTTAATTGGTTAGTTTTAATGGAATTTAACAATCACACGTAGCGTTATCATGGGGTTAAACTATCAAAAAAGAATGAGATATAAGTGATGAATGACGCTCTGAACATGTTTTACATGTCACAAAGATATCCGCATCAATGGTGTCTTTTCTTCACGGGAAGAATATCAGTCAATTGGGATGTATGATGTCTATGTTGCCAGGTTTCAATCAAGGATGATAGACACTTTCATACACTTTCATATTTCTTGACAGGGGTTGAAATAGTTGGCTAATTAAGTAAATAGGCTTGTTCACTAATAGGCACGTTGAACAAGAATATGGTCACCAAACAGAGAGATAAAATTAGATAGAACTTATCAAGCTCTAGTTCCCCACTTGCGTTGACCCCCGAAGCATTTGGTTCTTGGTTCTTGGCCATGGAAGCATTTCATGTGCCACTAAGAATGTATAAGAATCAACGTTTTGAAAGGCTATCGACGGATGTATAGCAACCACCAAAGCATCGGAAAGTAGACTCCTACTCAACTGTAGTGGTGATTGTTAACCGTGTCTATCTTTATGAGGGTTACTATATAGCCGCTGATTTATTCCAAAAAAGCCGTAGCTATTCGCTGGAAAGGCGTCGAAAGCTGATGCAAAATCGTGGAGCGCGAACTCTTTCTGGGGCAATTCCTGAAACAAAATGTGACCTTGGGCGTCATGCCATGGGAATGGAAACATGTGGGGACCGGAAGGCGGCACAGATTGGATCCATGTGGGGGATTCTTATGTGAGCATATGGGGATAAATTGTTTTTTATGTTTTCTCGGGGGATGGATCTAAACCTATTTTACCATACCATCTTTTGGCAGGATGGTGAACATTCACAATTACGGTGGCTATCACATGGTGTCCCATGGGGCCAACGAAAAAAAGGAGACGAAATTACCGGCAAAAGTGGAGACAGAGCAGCAAAAGTGGGGATTTCACAATCAACAAAATTCGGTGTACTGGGTACCCTCTGGCAAACTAACATAACTATGGAAAATCACCATTTGTAAGTGGGAAAATCAACTATTTCTATGGCCATTTTCAATAGCTATGGCTATATTAGTTTACCAGAGGGTATCTAATGCGATAGTATTGGAACACTAATCAATGGGGATATCATGGGATAAAATCTTGATAGATTCCCCAAATGGCCCTTCTTCAGGTTGGGGTCCGCAAGGGAAGTGGTGTGGCCCTTATTCAGGTCAGTGACTTGCGGCGATTTGTCCAGATATTTGGCTTTGATGGGAACATCATCTCTCTACAATGGCTATAGAACAGGTCTCTTAAACTACAAGAGGGTATAAAAACATTTGAAATCCCATTGTATCTCCATAAAAGCTCACTAAATCTCCATTTATAGACATTATAGATTATGTTCGCATACGTGCAACATAGCCCTTTTATAGATAACATGATCACCGCGTGCTTTGGCGGCTGAACTGTCTTGACCGTTCTCACCATTCTCATGATGTTAATTGTAGTTGTGTGTTGTACTATCCGACAATATTGTCCAATTGTGTTGTGCTATGCTGTACTTTGCAGCATTTTGTTTGCACAATATGCGCATCGCGTCCTACGTTGAGATCATAGTACATTACATACTATATTTTGTTATATTTTATGATGCCGTTTTTCAATGTGATGTTGTTGTATTTCTTACTATGTATTCAATATCTCCATACCTATTTTAATCTGTGACAATAATATTCTGTACACACATACCTCAACCTCAATCACACATAATACATCATAATACGTATTGTCCACATATATTTTGTATAATGATTATTTAGACAATTTTACACGCATATGTACATCAATCACAACATGTCGCTTTCCTTTCGGCTTAGTAGCTGAAAACAAAAATCCCTTCAAACCTGGGCTCAGGCACATGGGGGGACGATGTGCCAGGTCCCCTAATAGGAACTGCGGAACTACTTGGGATAACCCCACTTACCCTCTGGTATTGCCTAACATAGCTATGGAAAATAACCATTTTTTCTATGTGAAAATGAACTATTTCTATGGCCATGTTCAATAGCAAACTGTTAGTTTACCAGAGGGTATGGGACTTACTAGTTACAAGGATACTAACCACTTTCTACTAAGTAGGATGATCCTCTAAGTAGGATTATGGAGATTGAATATTGACTCGTCAGAACATGGGCTACAAACTTGCAGGTTCATCGCTAAAATGAGCAGTGTTCAAAACTTTCTGTCACATTGCGTGAATCTTGACATCAGTCAATCATCAGCAAGTATCAATTTCGGATTGCCCTTGATGGCCCATGTGGTCATGTGGTCGCATAAAATCACTACAATGTTTGATGTTTTGTTCGATGAGGTCAATCTCAAAACAGCCCTTGATGATGACTCCAGGTTCTTTGAAGGTCGCGGTTTTCACCACGACTATCATGACCTTCACCAAGTGTTGGATTGTCCCGGCAAGTGGTTATCGGCAGCCTCATAGAGTCCACTGAAAACATCAGCTTCGAATGCAAAAAAGAAAGCCTTACCCAAACCAGCTGATCATGCTGGTTGCTTGGAGGATGCTGAATCACTTCGTCTCCGTAGATGAATTACGCATGGTCATTCATATCCCCGGTTGTCCAATTAAGGACGGTGTGAATGAAGAGAAAATCATTGGCTAGGCTTTTTTTTTGTGAGTTCATCGTCATGACTCATGACAGCAATTAGGCACAAAAACAGGATTGTAAGAGTTAAAACATGATAAAACATGTTGTTTAACCACAAAAAAAAAACTCCCAAAATTTCAGCTGTGTTTCCATCCGTAGGACCTTGTTTTTCACCCTGTTTCGTTGGGCGGGAAAGACCCCAGGGATGCACCCTTGAACACCGCTGCCAGGGGGCAGGGCACATGATCAGCTCTGTGTTAGTTTCTTCGGCCGGGCAGGGTGCGGATGGCAAAACTCAGGGTGTGATACATGGGGATACCCTGCGAGAAGTAAATCCCCTTTTTGAATGGAGGTTTTAATGAAAAAATCATCTATTTAGATACAAGTAAAACCCGCACGAGGCGGGTGGCGGAAGTTTCCAAAAGAAGAGAAGCTTAAGACTATAGGATCGAAACACAAGTTTTGCCTATAGGAGCTNAAACCCGCACGAGGCGGGTGGCGGAAGTTTCCAAAAGAAGAGAAGCTTAAGACTATAGGATCGAAACACAAGTTTTGCCTATAGGAGCTGGCGCGAAAATCACAGCTTCGCAACTCTGCTCAGCGCATTCGTCATCATCTTGCTTCAACGTTCACATCTCCTCTCGACTTTTTTGAAACGATTCTCATCTCTTTCCACCTTTTCTCAACTTTTCTTGCTGCTGTCAATCTCGTCTCGCAGCTATTCTCGGACATGGTCCAATGCANTCTCAACTTTTCTTGCTGCTGTCAATCTCGTCTCGCAGCTATTCTCGGACATGGTCCAATGCATCCCATCTCATTTCATCTCATTTCATCTCATTTCATCTCATCTCATGTCTTCTCTTCTTTTCTCCA
>BGPT01001437.1:100652-117149 GCA_003297045.1 Symbiodinium sp. clade C Y103 | reverse complement strand
GTGAATTGTTAATGTGGTGAATTGTTAATGTGGTGAATTGTTAATGTGGTGAATTGTTAATGTGGTGAATTGTTAATGTGGTGACTTGTTAATGTGGTGGCTTGTTAATGTGGTGACTTGTTAATGTGGTGAATTGTTAATGTGGTGAATCGCAGGTGCCCACCTGACACAATGATCTTTGGATTACTAGCTATGTTCACTTTCCGTAACTCGGAGNGGTGAATCGCAGGTGCCCACCTGACACAATGATCTTTGGATTACTAGCTATGTTCACTTTCCGTAACTCGGAGTTTCTCTACGAAACTTCCTCTGATTATATTAACTGGATTTAATTAACTGGATATTTTTCTGGAACATTCTACAGCTCGCTTCACCTACCAGTCTTTTTGTTGGGGCTGTGCTCCCGCGGCCAAACACGTGGCCATTGGAAGATGAAAACCATCATCTAACATGGCCATTCCAAAAGTTCACCGGCTTTATCAACCCTCTGGTAAACTAACATAACTATGGAAAATCACCAATTTTAATGGGACAATCAACTATAAATGGCCAATTTCAATAGCTATGTTAAACTACCAGAGGGTATTGTCGGAGGGAGTCACCGGGTTCATTGAATCCCCATGATAGTAGCGATGACCCTTACCAGCACTCGAGGTTCAGCCGCATACCGGAATGACGTCTTCATGTGGAACCTTTTCCTTTTGAAAGGATCATCATAGAATCATAGTTGGCTAAGTTGGTGGATAATTCCAACAACTACAATCGGCTTTATGATACATATATCATCACATATTCTATATATATACATATATATATACATATTTAATGGATGCAAATGGGAGTTATAAACCAATGAACAAAACTTGGGAGGCACCACCTTGCATATGTTTGGAGTACCCTTTGGTAATTTGACAGTTTGCCATGGCCATCAGATGGCCCGGTTCGATGATTTCCCCCGTGGTAGTACTGGTAAGTAGCTACTGCTACACATGGCTAGCTTTGGGTTGGCTGAAAATTGGCTTGAATCTGAAAACGACCATCATGTGTGGTCCCCTTTCCATCCATACCCATACCCATTTTGACGAGTTAACCCATTCCATTTATGTTGGCACAAACAAAGACTATGTTGAGGATCGACGTTCACATTGTTGTTACCCGAATCTTTATTCTTGTTGGGAGGACATCGTTGGACCAACATTTTTGTCAGTAAACTTCCCAATTACTGCTAGCTGCTAGTTGAATCTCAGTTTTGCTTGGTTAACATCCCCCCAAATCCAGTGTTAGCTTGGCAGACCTCAGAGAGTTGAGTTTTTTTTAATAACCTGAACATGAAGCTATAATTTGAGGATACCCTCCGGTAATCAAGCATTTTTTGTTTCAATCCCTAGAAATGATGGTTTTTGATTGGGAAGAAACACCTGTAAACGGGACAAATCCACGTCATGGGCATCCAAGGCTGGATGTGTTGGAACTGCCTTGGGCTATGGACTGGGTGCCCAGATGTGCCAACCGGCTTTCAGGTGGTGAAGCCGGTGGAGGGTTGATGAAACATGGGAAAATCCATGGGACAATCTATAGGAAAAGGATCCAGAACTGGAGGTGTTTTTTAATGGTTTTGTTTTTTTTCATGGGAAAATCAAGTATAATCTTGGGTTTGCTGAGATGGTGATTTGTGATTTTTCCAATTGGGATCCACCATGGGGAGTCGGAAGTATGTTCTACAGTTTTGGAGCCCCTCAAGCAAATCCACGAAGAAGTGATGATCGGGATGCTTCCAGAATCTTCCAGACAATTCAGGGCCAAACCCTGCAGATGACGATCAACAATCCCTTCCCTATAGTGATATCCCCAGTAAGGGGCCGGAAATGAATAGATTGAATATGGCTTAATTGGCACATCAATTTCATGAACTGAAATCAGCTTTGGGATTTGCCAGTGAAAAAGTGTTGTCTTTGGCAAACAAGACTATCGACATGTCCGGTGTCACATTGTTAGCAACACAACTCGAGGGGGCCGAAAAGAATCTTTGCTAGAAGAAGCATTGGACACCACTTGGAAGATCACTTTACACAGCAACACGTGATGCATGTTTTTTCTCTGAAAAGTGAAGGAATGTCACATCCCACCAAAATTTGCAAAACATCTGGCGTTAAATGCCCACATCGGATCACATCGGTTTCTGCCAAATCCCAACACTTTTGATGGTCAAATCCCCAGAAGTGGTGATCCAACCCTTATTTTCGAGCTAAGTTACCTGTCCAATCGGTAAACCCCCAAAATCCTGATTTTACATCTCATCCAAATCTTACTCAAAGGTCACTGGAAGACTGGAAAAATATGTTTCACTTTCTTGGAAAATGCTCATCTCGAGGCAATGCCTCGTGCGGAAGCACAGCAGTGGGAGATGTTGGGGTGGAGAACTTCCTGGACTCATGGCTTCCATATTTCTTCATATGGTGGGTGGTTTCAGACCTGGGGAACCCGTCATCATGGTTGTTTCAACATTCAAATGGTCATCAGGACTTGGAGAATTTGGTGTACTCCCATGGCTAGCCCCATGTCCGGAAACTTTTATATTTTGTTTGTTAAAAAAACTGGTAACAAGTTGAATTACAACAACATGTTGATATATTTTGCCAACTCTTACGGGTAAATTGAGCGTCTATGGTAGATAGAAACACAGTACTGTAAAATGTGGTAGACCCGACACCACAAAGGTAATTTGATTGAAACTTTGGAACACCTCCCTAGAATAGGTATGATTCGGGGTTTGGGTTTCCATATCACGGCACCCAACTCAGGCCCAAAGAGAGAGGTTCCAAACATTGGGTACCAACTATGGTTGGAACAGTGAACTATGCCGGTTGCAGTCAGACTATCTTCAAAATTGAATTGGCAGTTATACTACCTACAGCTGTTTGTTGGATTACTGGTTAAATGAATCGGAAGACCCAAAAACAACCAGCCCTCACGCTGGAATCTATACATAAGTATCATAAGTATAGATTATATAGTTTGATTCAAATCTTGGTAAGAATATAATCAGACTTTCCTACAGATTTTCCAATCTTTGGCCCTTAAGATTTTCCTCATCCCACGAGCTACACCACCAGGTCCGACGTCCTGGATGAATGCATGACAGCCCGCATGCTCCGCTTAGGACGGCCCATGGATGTTTTTTTGGGCCATGGTTTTGATAGGGAAAATTGAGGAGACACTCCGAATTTCGATGATGTTCATGGGATTTTCCATGTTTTTTTCGATTCAAAACTGGATTCAAGTGGATGGTGATTGTATTGTTGTTTTGTTTCCGGTTCAAAATAGCAATTGAGTTTTGGGAATGTGTATGGGTGAAGACTTATGATACCATCTTTTGGACGATGACCATCCATTTACCAAGGAATTTTGATATCCACCAGGCCACGAGGGCAGCAAGGTTTTGATCCATGGTCGGTAAGAAACATGTTTCAGATATTTGCAGATATTGTTCAATTTAGGACGCATTAAAGTATAGTGCCCTATTTGTACTGGAAAAACAAACTACGGCTGCAGCTTGGATATTCCCTGAGTGAGCATTTGCTCGCTGGCACATGGCTTGGGACCTAATAAATCCCTGTTCAATGAAGATATGTATATATATATATAGATAGATTACTACTATAGACTATGTGTATATATATATATATATATTATATCCAGGCTGTAAACCAAATAAGTTGGATGTTAGTTGTTCTCAAACCATCAGAGTTCCACTGCAATCATAGCGCTTCAGTAGCACGTTTTCTGTGAGTTTTGTTGGGAGGGTATGCTGTGGATGGATGGATGGAAGAAATCCTGCACCAGTTGGTAGATGGTTTATCCCGTGATAATCCCGTTATTTACAATGTTTCATAGTTGCCAATCAATGCCAACTGGTCCAGGATCTCTTCTATCCCATCCGCAGTATTGAAAGCAAAGGCCTATGTGAATATTTACCCCCCAGAGGATCCCTAGGTCCAAATGCATGTGGAGAAGGTACCTATATGTACCTATGTACCTAACTCTTCAATGATAGGAAAACGCCTCATTTTGGAACGCGGAAACTAGCTCATTTTGAGCCGCTTAAACTAGCTCGTTTTGGAACGCTGTTTCCACTGTTTCCATGGTTTTCATGGTTTTCATGCGGTTTCGTTGGTAACCTGATGTAGCTTCCTCAGATATCGCAATTTTGGCCAAATTCCAAATTACAAAGGCATGTGGCCACAAGCAAGACCAAGCTGGTTCTTCGCCCTTTATGTTCACTGATGTGGCGCAGTGAATGTTGGACCACTATGGCCGTGCAGCAGAGGCATTTGTGACAGAAGTTCCATAGTATTTAAGACCTAAAGTCATTGGTTGTACCTAAAGGGCCACGAGGGTGTGGATTTCAATTCGACTGGTATGAAGAAAATCCAGAGTCCCGTGAGTGCAGAAAGGATCGTGGTCAGCGGGTTCCAAATTGAGCCCCTTTTCGTGTTTGAAAATGAGCCCTTTGCCTCAATGATACCCCAAAGGATTCTTGGATTGCTCTACTCCGATGACTTCTGAAGTTTAGTGACATGATTTGAAATCCAATCGATGTATACCACTCTATGTTTGCAGTCTTGTCATTAGACGTCCTTATATTTTCACTTTGGTGTCAAAATATGATATGTTGGGGATATACAATACTTACATACGTTTGAACCACATATCTAAACTTCAAGGTTCATTCCTTTGCGAATGGGTTTGGATCGATGTTTTATAGTCATGTTTCATATGCTTCACTTGAAACAATCCAGTTCAGCAACCATGTGTTCACTTCCAAAACACAGCCTTTCATTTTTTGCTGAGTGTTTAACATGTTTAAGCTGTGCATTTGTTCGCCGAATCCATTTGAATGATCCAAACCCCACCTTGAATTGTTGAATCCTAGTTTCGATTTGGGAATCATCTCATAAAACCACCATGTTTGATGTTTAAACCACCAGAAACTCACTGCCAGCAGCGCTGTCCTTCCGTGGAACCGCGTGGTCTTCCGCAGGAAGCACAGCTGCAGCAACTGCATTGGCTGTGGCTCGGTCATCAATTTCATGCTGATTTTAGGCGGCAACATATTGGGTAATTCACATGAATTCACCATAAATCGGGGAAACCAAGTGATGATGGAGAGTTCAAGAGTGGACCCAATGTCTGGGAAAATCTCAAGATATGTTGTTCAACTGAACATGAATGTTCAAAAGTCAAGATTTGAATCCGCTTTGGGCTTGATGGGTTCAGGGAATCCCAGCCCTCCAGAAACCATGGCGGAAAGTCTTGGAATCTATTCATTTTGGATGTCCTTTTTTTGGGGTATAATACCTAATATCCAAGGAACAAAATATGTCAAGGGCTTTCACCAAGCAGTTTTTGTCCAGATTCGCCAGGTGCAAATCTGCATTTTCGAGCGCGCGGGTAAAGGTGCCCGCGGAGTCCACTGGGCATGGTGATTACCCGTTTTTGGTTTAGATCCTCACTGTGACCTCACTGGAATATATGGTTAGTATAGGGGAATCATCCCCAAATGGCCTTAATTCAAATTAGTGAATTATTATAATTTACCCAGATAGATGCCCTAAAATCCTACTGGTTAGTTGATTAATGATGAAAAATGTGGGTTTCCCGGGTTCCCATAGGTAAAAGATGGTAAAAGACAAAATGCCAAGCCTGCGCTCTATTCTTTTCATTTTTTTTCCTTAAAGATGGACCCAAGGTTTCCCTTGGAAACTGCAACAAATGCTGCATGTTCCACATCTATGTTAATTACTGTTAATTCGCTGGTGGTGGAGGGAGATTGTTCCATGTTTGATTGAGACGGTAGTTGTCTCATTGGAACGTTCAAAACTGTTGCACTTTCACGCGTCTCTTTCGAATACTGGGTTAGGTCAAAAGCTATATACATCCGCTTTCCCCACATTGACTAGGCATATGAAGACCCTTGAGCAAAAGCTAGTTGGATGTGGAAAGAAACATACCACTGTTTTCATCCACATCCGTGTGGGTGCTTCTCTAACTTGGGGACCCCCAAACATGGGTTTCCTTCCTAAAACTGGCAAAGTTTGATGGTTTTAGCATTTCTTGTAGCGACGCCCCTCAAACTTCAATATTTACTAATGTTTCCCACATATACCTAATATTGTATATGAACTTGGTATTTTGCAGTGTACCCCATCTTTTGTCAACGCATTTTAATTCCCTCAGAGCAGGGGTCCAGCTGGTCATCAGGATCCAAAGTCCTCGAGAAGAATGAGGACAAAAGCCTGGTCTTCAGAGAGGCGGGAGCGGGGAATCATCGAAATTTCCCATAAAAATATGGTGGGCTCCATGGTCATGGGGGGTACCCTCTGGTAAACTAACATAACTATGGAAAATCACCATTTTTCATGGGAAAATCAACTATTTCTATGGCCATTTTCAATAGCTATGTTGGTTTACCAGAGGGTACCCCAAAATAGTCATGGTGATGAATCGTGATTAATGATTAATGATGATTGATGATTCATTGGAATATAGTGGTGAATCTACGAACCGATGCGGAATTAGCTCATTGGTTCGTAAATCCGCTTTAACCCACAAACTATCCCCAATGACAATTGATTTACTAGCTATAGCTAATTACTTCCATTGCCTATCTAAGTATCAATTGGTTTTTTATGATCCCATCTAGAACAGGCTTATAACACATTGTGTGTTGATCAATTTCATCCAATATCTGGGTTATAATACGGATTTGTCTGAAAAAACGGTATACCCCCAATAACAGGCATTTTCATGGGGATAGTGAGGCTCAAACCAATGTTTTTCGAGGTATTTTCAGATTTTCGGACAACGGCAATATAAGTATCATGCGTTGTAAACTTCCATCAGCTTATCAACTTTCTATTTCTATTTGCATGTTTTGTCACCATCAGTTGCTGAGCCTTTCAGGCCGTTGTTCAATCGCATGGCTGCATGACTATGGATGATGATTTCAGCTTGGTAACTCATGGGAAAGGGTCAAAATCATATTATCTATTGGGGTGGTTATTCATATGTCAATGGATTGGTTAATGGGAAAATTTACAGGAAACCTCTATATTTGATGGGAAAACCATGGTTTCCTGTAAATTTTCCCATTAACCAATCCAATGACATATGGCTATGATTGGCTATGCATCTATACCTCGAAGTAGCAAAAAAATGTTTGAGGGATAAACATCCATTTGACAGGTATTTTGATGCTCACCAGGGGTTTCCTCATCTCCAAAAGTGTATCCCAGCGAATGAATTTGGTGGCATACCCTCTGGTAAACTAACAGTTTGCTATTGAAAATGACCATAGAAATAGTGGATTTTCCCATGAAAACTGGTGATTTTCCATAGTTATGTTAGTTCACCAGAGGGTATCCTTTCTGCTAGGAGGAGGGCAAGACTTTGTTGGTGCCTTTGCATCCAAAAAGCAGCTCGAAGGACCATTTGTGTTTTTTTGGGACATCAGGGGAGTCATGGCCAGTTGGGAAACATAGTTGGCTTCATGGGGAACCAGCCCCAAAAAAGGACTTCCATCTATGCGCAGTTGATGAAACAGAGGAGAATGGGAGAATGTAACAACAAATATCCATAAATGGAGGTCTGAATGGAAACACATAGAAACATCAACTATAATGTCGGATTTGCCGAGTTGATGATGTGTTATTTTCCCAATGGGAAATCCACTAGAACTGGGGCATCGGTGAAGCAAATCCAGGTCGAATTGGTGGATGATTGGATGTTTGCTGATGTTGACTAACCATACATCAATAGCAGCGAGATGTTTGTTGCCCCATCACTGGGCCCCATCAGCCATCTCTGGAGTGGTCGAGATTCTGATTGGTGGTTTCAAACATATGGGCATGGGTCAAAATTCGGCTTAAATATGGAAATGGATGATGAATACTAAAAATACAGAAATCTGTGGTCCCCCAGGTCACAATTTTGACCCATTTATTCATCTGTATTCCATCCTTTATATCATTTGGGAGGACGATCCCAATTACCGAGAATGCTTTTGGGGTGGCTTGAAGACACGAAATTCTCATGGGGTCTGCGGTAATTCTTACTCCATCTGGTTTTACCCTCTGGTTATTTAACAGTTCGCCATGGAAAATCCCCGAACTAGATGGAGGTTTCTAGCTGGGAAAATCATCTATAAATGGGCCATTTTCAATGGCGAACTGTTAGTCATAACCACAAGGCAAATTGTATCACATCCCAATTTATGATATCCTGATACCCAATGTTTCTTGGTTGAATCCCCTCAGCATGTTTGATGAACTACTTGTTGTTGGTTGTATACCCGAATTGAAGTTGCGTTATATCACCATTTCTGTTGTTCCACCTGATATTTGATGATATATGTATATACTTATATAAAGTGTGTGACGTACGTATACATACATACATAGTATACACAACCAAACATATCATGCTGACAACAAAAACACGACTTGATCCTGGTGTTTGGTGGTGTTTCTTGAAAGCTTTTAGCCAGGAAAAAGAAACAGCATTGTGTTGTATTGTGTTGTTTTTCGTAGTTTCAAGAACAAAAAGAACAAACACAAACCCAGGGACATCTAAGCAAAGAACGTAGTTTGAGCCTCAAACCAAAAATTGCCTCAGACGTGTTTTTTTTTGGATGTTTTGGCAAAGGTTCACAATGACTAATCCCATCACCTCAGAGACTGCAGACAGGTTTGCCGTTGTTTTTGCTTGTTGTTCTTTCAACCTGCTTTCAGACTTGTTTTCAAAAAACAATGGGTTTGTTCACATTCATTTGACTGTTTTGTTTTCAAAAACCCTACGGATTCGGTTTTTCCATGAGGATTGCATTGGATTTGTTTTGGGTTTCTCGGTTCCTCGAGTTGTTCGTTTTTAACACAGCACAGTTCTTGAAGAAAGAAACCAATTCTATTTACAGGTCCAATCTCTGAACAGGTAGATTTCCTCTCAGACACAGTATCCTTGCCCAAAACCTGAGCACCTCTTTCAAAGATGATCAAAGATGTACGTATATGGCATGCCTTTGAAGCAGTGATGTTTGCTGTAAACAAATGTGTTCAAAGACATGTTTTCCCAACTGGGCCAAGCTTCAATGACTGTAGCAAGATTTACCTCAGGAGCTCAAGAAATTCACCGTGGAAGAGGCCGTGCTGAGACGGCCGCAGAAGGATGGAAGGAGATGCAAAATCCATCATTTCCTCGGGGGTTACCAACCAACAATGGTAGTTTAACCTTGACACATGGTGATGTAACCACGACAAATGGTGGTTCGATGGGAAAGAATAAGAATATATGAATGGGAAAAATGATGGGAATGTAATGAGAATGTAATGGAATTATAATGAGAAGATCATGAGAACATATTGGGAAGATGGATATATGACGTACTTGGAGTAGCCCAGGGATGACTTTCACCACGTTGAGTTCACCTCCACGGGTTGGGATATGGGACTCAGGTTCATTGAGTGGAGGATTATCCCCAGCTGGTATATGTTTCAACCAGGCTGAGTAACCACTTATGATCGGCTGATCCTCCAAGTAATCCCATAACCTCAATGTGAAACAGACCAGAAATCGTCCCAAATATGTGGTTTCATGCTCTACTAGCAAGCCTTCTTGGATTACCAGAGCCTTTCCAGGAAGTCAGGATCAACTAGATGGATTTCCATGAACAAATCTGGTGGGGATTTGTTGAGCCGCAACTAGCTAGAATCAATTAACAGAGAAACTCTAGGTGTATATATATATATAATGTCAGGAAATCAATCAATCAAACTGGAGGAAGTATTGATCGTTGAAACTGTCTGAACATTTTGTATCCCTAAATCCCATTGTTTGCAATCATTTTCGCAGATGTTTCTTCTACGATTGACATTTGGGGATATTTGGGGATGTACACCATGTAAAGACATACGCCAACATGGGCTCATATGGGCTCATACGGATTCAACATGCTGCTTCCATTTGCTTCCCCATGTTTATCAGTGGAATTGTAAGGGAACCCAGTCATTCTTAACGAGAAACCCCAGTTCAGTGGCAAGTCTTGGGAAACCATGGAAATCCAGATTCTCCAAACATGGAGTGTACCCCAAAATCCCATGCTGTATTCCTTTAAAAGTTGCAATTGTGTTGGTAAATCCTATATTTTCAGAAAGCCAAATCCCAAATCCTAAGTAGTCCAATTTTACTTGATCAATTTCCATGTTTTTCCCCCTTCAAACCCAGCATTTTAATCATTTTGTGCATGGTTTATTTGGGACCCCCGGATGGTGGTCGTGCAGGTGGCAAAGCACACTAGCCGAGATAGCTTGTGGATCATCGTGGATAACATGGTCTATGATGCGACCAGGCATCCTGGGTTTCTGCTATAAACGGAATATAGCTATGGGTTTGTGTGAAAATAGTGTATCCCTAAATCCACTGGATGATGATCATTGTCCCCAGTTTAGTGGCTTTGAAAAGGGGGTATACAACATTTTCAGACAGACCCCTATGACTATCACCAGAAAAGGATTATTGTTTTGTGGACTACCAAAGATTGAGCATGATATACTGCATGGGTTATTGATGATTACTATAACCCATAGAAGGGAAGCCTATAACCCATAGCAGGGAAACCATATACAATCTAACACAGTGGGTTCATCCAACAATGGGGTACCCCCAATTCCAAAAAGACTGCCATTGATTTTCTCTTTGGCAATCTTGAGGAGATATACTGAGATATAGTAATCCCCCCAAAAAGATAGAATCGTTTTTTCTTTAATGAGTTTCCCGATTCTAATAGGATTTTCCCCGCTCCTTTTGGGGGGTTGCTTTTTTTTGTCGCCAATCAGACAGCATTTCTGTCAAGGGATGCTCAAGGACTTGGATTGGATGATCCCCTCCGCATTTTGGGTCATGTTACGAACCATCCTGGGAGGACACCTAATGATCGGTCATTCGTCCCTATTAGGACTGGTTTATCATGTGGTTTACTGCATGCTGGTTATATGATGTTATATGAAAATTGTAATCTTTGAGATGTCCACAAAAAATGAACATATCAATAAAGCGCTTGGCGTGGTTTTTTATGCCACCATTCTTGGTAGTTTCCATAAAATGAAATATACATCATGATCTATGAATGGCAGATGTTCCGGTTGGTTCCTTTTCTTTTTTTACAGCAGGGTGCCAATTAGAGGTTTCCTAAAATAGGGGTACCCCTAAATCATCCATTTTAATAGGATTTTCCATTATAAACCCTCCATTTTGGGGTACAAATATTTTAGGAAACCCCCAATGGTTGTATATGTCTAGTGTACCCAGCGTACATCTCCTCACGAGATGCTTGACCTTCGTCTCCGAATGATTTGAGCGATTGAGAATAGCTTGGTTGATTGGAATTTGGAAGGGGATTATACCACCTATACTACCGAATTTATTGGGGATTCTGATGATTTCGACATGTTGTTGCCAGATATTGTCATGTTTCAATGTTCCATTGCACTCTCAGATTTATATAGATTCACCACCATCCTTTGAAGAGTTCTGCCGGACTCATATCAAGCTGATGCGACCCCACATCGACGATTTCCGGCGGAATTCTTCTGTGGTTTGATTGCGGTTTCCGTTTTATCGGCTCAAGGCTAGAAGTGGTGTTCTTCGCTGGCCGGATATTGTTGCGCAATGGCGGAGGAGAAGTTCACCAGGCAGGTTACAAACCGCTGGCGTCGCCCCTTGAAACTACATGTCTCTTTGCCTAGTGGACGTTGTGAAACCGTCTCTGTCTCTCGATGCGGCTCGGTTGTTGACCTCAAAATAGCCGCACAGCAGTGTTTAGGGCAATGCTTCCTGAGGCTTATTGCACCTGGTGGACATATTCTAGATCCAGCAGACCGACTGTATGGGCTTCAAAATGAAGACAGCCTCACTGCTGTTGCACTGCAGCCAAAGATAGCTGCAACATGTCGTGCATTTGCTTTGTGGGTTGTTGGAGGTGATAAGATTGTCACATGGGGCCATCCCGACTACGGTGGTAACAGTTCCAAAGTCCATGATCAGCTCAGGAGTGTTCAGCAGGTTTGTGGCACAGAGGGTGCTTTTGCTGCTGTTCTGGCAGATGGAACCGTGGTTACGTGGGGCCATCCAGACTATGGTAGTGACAGCTCCAGAGTCCAAGATCAGCTCAAGAACGTTCAGCAGATTTGTGCCACATACTTTGCTTTTGCTGCAATTTTGGCAGATGGAAGCGTGGTGACCTGGGGCCGTGCAGACTTTGGTGGTGACAGCTCCAGAGTCCAAGATCAGCTCAAGAACGTTCAGCAGATTTGTGCCACATACTTTGCTTTTGCTGCAATCTTGGCAGATGGAACTGTGGTGACCTGGGGCAGTCCAGACGGTGGCGGTGACAGCTCCAGAGTCCAAGATCAGCTCAAGAACGTTCAGCAGATTTGTGGCGCAGGTTGTGCATTTGCTGCCATCTTGGCAGATGGAAATGTCGTGACCTGGGGCGATCCAAACCATGGTGCTGACAGCTCCAGAGTCCAAGATCAGCTCAAGAACGTTGAGCGGATTGGTAGCGCCAGGGTTGGTTTTCTGGCGTATTTGGCAGATGGAACCGTGGTGACATGGGGCCGCAAGGGCTTTGCCATTGCTGCGCATTTGGGATTTTTGACATGGGGCGGTCCAAACTGTGTTTGTGACAACTCCAGAGTCCAACATCTGCTCCCGAATGTCCTGAATGGCAAGCAGATCAAGCAGAATTGTGTCACCACGAGTGCTTCTGCTGGTGCTGTGATTTTGGAAGATGGAAATGTTGTGACATATGGTGATCCAACTAGTGGTGGTGACAGCTCCAGAGTCCAAGATCGGCTCAGGAATGTTCTCAAGATTTATGCCACGCAGCATGCTTTTGCTGCAATATTGGCAGATGGAACTGTGGTGACCTGGGGCAATCCAGAGTGGGGTGGTGACAGCTCCAGAGTCCAAGATCAGTTCAGCTACGTCTAGATGGCGCATGAATGTCAGGGCAAAAAATCCTTCGAGCGATGGATTTGCACTGCGAATCCCAATTTGCCATACATATTCATATACATAGCAACATCAATACCCCAGTATATGCAGTATTCCATTATTATACCGTACCCCACAAGTGTGTTGATCAGTCGCTATAGCAAGCCCCAGAAAGATAGAACCAGTAATTTATAGTAAAAAATAGGGAACATATAGGGATGCATGAATATGTTTGGTAGAAAAGTAATTAACATGTTTTGGGATGTATGTATAGAAACTATGTTTCACATTGATGCTATGCATTACTATACACCTACTAAAGATTGCCTCCATGTTAGATAAACAAAGATACACAAGTACGATTTAAATAGGATTTGACTTTCAATTTGTTTGGGGGTTACTATGGTGAATTGCCAGGTACATTGACAAACATCCTGGTGGTCCTTTGATGCTGGAGAATATGGCAGGGAAGGACTGTCTCTCGGACGGCAAGGACGGCAAGAGCTGCCCAATGAACAGTTCAAAAGTCGCCAAAGAAAAATATTTCTGATGGTTTTGGGAAGGTGGATCGATTGTTGGACTTTTTTGATTGTTTAATGATCTACTCAATGAATATGTTGATGATTGTGATGGTTTCAGATTTGTTGGTCTCATTTTTTTGTGCGTTTGCTTGCTTTTCTTGACCGAGATGAATAGATTGCTTTTTTTGTTTGTTTTTTTGCGGAACAAAAACTCGAGGCAATACCTTAATTTGATTTAAGGGTGTTAATTTATCATTTGCCTGCTTTTGTTAACAAGGCTTTCCACAACTTGAAAAAAAATGTCACGAAATACACTGATTTTTGTTGCCCTGAAGTTCACAGCTTCATATTTTTTGCTCGCGATTGGTGCAGGTTTTGGACACCCCAAGAGTGACAACTAAGCCCCCTTGATTTCACGATGTGAATCCCATATTTCGTACGTGGAGTCTGCATAAACATCAAAGAAAATGATATGCATCATGTGGGTAAAACAATAATAAACCACCCATTTGGGAATGGTTTATACCACCTATTTATGGTGAAATTGGGGATGGTTTATGGCTTTGTTTTACCAACATTACACGCAATTGGATGAAGAAACTACTTTATCAAGTATAGCAAAGCAATGCAAAGCATATCGCTGTACCGTTTTGGCAACTACCCAGTTGTACTGGCGCAATATCCTGCACTTTCTAGATGTTTTTCGTCATCCCTGTTTCATGATGACCCAAAGATTCTGCAGAAATTCTGCGCAATTCTGACCTACTGAGGCACGGATGCATTTGCAAATTACCATTCTGCTCGCGTCTACAAACAGCTTCTGCTGGGGACCTGGATGTTTCATCCTGGAAATAGCAACTGATGAGTCGGGGTGGCTGGATTTGTTGCCTATGTCTCCCTGTTTTTTTTTTCTTTTTTGGTGTGTCCCCAAATTTACGGGTTTTTCATGAACAACAACTGCATGGGATTCCGGATTCCACGCGCCTTGAAGGGCAGACTTTCTTCCCAGGATGTAAAGGAAAGACATATGTTCGTTACCCTCTGGTAAACTAACATAACTATGGAAAATCACCATTTTGAATGGGAAAATCAACTACAAATGGCCATTTTCAATAGCTATGTTAGTTTACCAGAGGGTAAATTGTCACCTTTCACCAAACCACTAACGCAGTTCCATAGATGTCTAATCACTTATATTTTTTTTTGCTCCAGCATGTCATGGAGGATTCCAAAGGAAATGCATGCGTCGGGATGTCATTATTTCTGACTGGTGTGAGTCAAAAAGAACCAAAAGAGTAGCGGCAATGCATGAAACTTGTCCAAAAAGAGGATACATTACCATACATTACCATACATTACCATACATTACCCTCTGGTAATTAAACTTAGCTATTGAACATGGGGATTTATAGTGGATTTTCCCATTAAAAATAGGGTGATTTTCCATAGTTATGCAACAGTTTACCATACATGACCTGGGTTTGTTGTGATTTTTTCCCCAACATCTTCCCTTGACTGGGGAATCTACAGATTATATTTGCCTTAGATATTTTTGTTGGGACTCCTGAAACCAAATCCAAGTTTCGAAATCCGATGCGTAAAAAGAACATTAGTCAGTTCATCCCCCATATTCATCCATGATATCATGATTAATCATATATACTATGAATAAGAATCTTGGATGGACGTTGCCACGTTGAGCCACGTTGATGGACCGCCCGAGGCCACCGATGCTCATTGGCGAGGCAAGGAAGGGTGCAGCGATTCATGAATCATATCCAGCTGAAATACCAGTGACATCCTGGGAGTTACCCTCTGGTAAATACAAAACACTATGGACAATCACCATTTTTAAGTTCGGTAAATCAACTATTTCTATGGCCATTTTCAATAGCAAACTGTTAAGTTACCAGAGGGTATAACTTTACTATGATGGTCTCTTTACCCCCCTCCAGTTTTGTTTTTGGTTATTCTATGCCAACTTTCCAATCGTTTGGGGGCGCGGTCCTGTGATGATGTGTGTTGATGTTAACCCAAGACTTTGTACCTCCAGTATCCCTCAGTTGATGAAGAAGGGGTGGTACAATTTATACGTGAAATTCGGACTATGTTCAGAACACCCCCAAGTCATAAACTGTCATAAACTAAAGTGAGGCTTCTAAGTCCGGTCTCTTGATTGTCAAACCTGTGGTTGTTAGCCTAGATGGAGGTTTCTGGATGGTGGGTTTGTCTGAATTTTTGGGGAAGCCTTTGAAATCCAATGGTTGATCAACAAATCCCTACTAGTAGTATTGATGGCGAGAAATGGGTGGCATACTCATTGGATTGGGTTAAGGGAAAATTTACAGGAAACCATCGATTTTCCTATGAAATATAGGGGTTTCCTGTAAATTTTCCCTTAAACCAATCTAGTGACATACCGAAAAGGCCCCGATTATCAGACACCCAAATGCTCCTCCGCAAAGATGGGAATTGTCATGAATTTGTGAATTCCTGGTAGCGAAAAATCACTGAAGAGTCGGGGTATGGATCACCAGTCCTGCTACTGTAACAGACTGCTTCATGGTGAATTTGACCGTGAGGGGATAACTCTCAAGACTGACATTACTTGAATGGAAAGGGCCAAGCAGTTAACATAGAAGTGAGTCCATATGAGGAGGCAGCATGCACTTGTTGATAGTGAATGCTCGGAACTGTTGAATGAATTTACACTCCAAAAACAAGTCTAGTTTGGGCAGTCCAAAGTGACTACCACGATCGCCACAATTGTCGAGTGGGATTCGGGTGCCAAATGTGTGTGTGTGTGTAACCTCTGAATAGAGGTAAAACGTCTTTTTCATTATATGGCAGGGGGCCAGCGCATGGCATCACGACGCTGGCCAACGAAGCTAGTGATGTCATGGGAAGCGGTCGGAGACGTCTGACCGTG